>CM046423.1:7588401-7788401 GCA_025506505.1 Flaveria sonorensis
GATTTGAGGGTCGGTTCATCTGGTGGCTCTTCTGAGTCTCCATCTCCATATAGTATCCATCAGGATTTCGTACAGTTCAGTCATGGTGAGAGTGTTAAGATTCTCAGTTCTCTTGATAGAAACACATAGAAAGTCCATTCATGAGAAAGTGCACTCATGAATTTCCTTACAATGTCTCTCTTCTAAAGATCCACTCCCATAAACTGAAGAGAGGTGATCAAGTTCATGTACCTGAAGTATTGTGGCTCAAGGTCTCACCAACGATATATGTGAAGTTTTTAAACTTCTGCTTCAGTACATCCTTCTTGGACTCCTTGGATTCAGTGGAACCAGAGTACATCAGCTTCAAAGCATCAAAGAGTTCTTTGGGGACTCGCATTGCTAAAAGCCAACCATTATGGAGTTTGGTATGGTTGTAAGCAAAATAGTCATTGCTTTGCAGTCAATGTCTATTTTCTTAAAGTCTTCATCAGAGTAGTCTTCAACGACCTTCTCTATCATGGCACCATACCCGTAAGGATGCTACCTTAGGAAGGTAAGGACCATGAGTGATAGATTTCCATATGCGGCTATCTTGATATGATGAACCCTTCAATATGTTTGCACCAAGTTCCAAAATCATCAGGAGTGATGATAGGAGCCTTGGTCATGGTTCCCATTTCGGACTCAGGAATTTCTATTTAAGATCCATTAAAGTGAAGCGAGTGAGTGTGAAGAAGCAAGGGTGATTTGGGATGGTTAGATCTCACAATCAAGAGCCTGGAAGCTCTGATACTAATTGTAGGATCGGTTTTGACTCTCAACACAAAACTCACTAAGTCTCACTTGATCGGTGAAACACAGAATCTCAACTTAAGTTGATAATAATATACGAAGTTAATGAACAAGAGAATGGTTTTCAAGATACTTGTATATATTACTTCTCAACTCAGTATTACAAGACTCTTACGCTCATGTCTATATAAGTTCAATAAGAAATATATACTACTATCTACAGCCAGTTATACTTGGAAAACAGCTGAAATCTACAACTAGACAAATACTACATTGCTAGAAGTAAAGTATCTAAGATAAAAATGTCCTAGATAAGTAGTCATGACAGGTACATGACTTACCTTTTGTCACCAATTGAAGATGGTATCTGTACTAAGTTGAAAAGGTGAACATGGATTAAAGTATGGCAACTACATGGTTAGGAAAAGCACCATGCAGTGTATTAGAGTCTGTCAGACAGACCATACTTATGTCCACTGGTTCATAGTTGATTCTTTTAAAGCTAAATGGCTTCGGAAGAATAAGTTCTTCTGAGGCCATTTATACTTCAGAAGAAACAACTTCTTCCGAATCTTCTACAGTTCTTTATGACTTTATTCTTCGGAAGACATTGCCTTGGATCTTCTAAGTGTGAGTGCTTCGAAAGGAGAACTGCTTGGTCTCGGAAGACTTTGTTCTATCCTTTGGAAGTTCTTCATATACTTCGGAAGAAAAACTACTTAGTCTCAAAAAATTTAGTTTTCCTCCGGAAGCTCTTCAGACATAATGCTTCGGAAGATCTTTGACATAGCTGTGGAAGAGTAGTTTTGTCTTCGAAAGACTTCTTCAACTTGTACACAAAATTGTTCTAGGTGTTGTTTTGGTTGCACCATCCTCATATGATCCACACAAGTTATAATACAAGAGAGTTTATTAGTAATCATGTTTTTACGTTTGTTTTTTGGTACCAATTAATACTTGAATGAGATCCCACAATATATGCTTTGATTTGGTTCTACTTGATGATCAATGCTCGTAACATTTACTCTACTTAGGGTTTATGATTATGATGAACAAATATGACAAAGTTCAAAACATAATTATCCTATATTTTGTATTATATAATATTCAATTTGTCTTTTTCTTGCCGGTTGAAGAAAGATGCTATTTTCTCTCACGTTTTCTAGTATAAATAACCGTACAAACCACCCATAATGTAGCAATAATAGTAAGAAAAAACTATAATGGCATTAAGCATGGGCATTATGAAAATGATTATGATGATGTGCATGATCATACTTGTAGTGGTAGGAACTCCTACACTGGCATCAAAACCGTTCCCGTTTGATGATCGTCCGGACGAGGTTTGTTGCTACCCTGGTTACCCGTGTTGTGATGTCCCCTTTCCGCCCAGTGCTGATGAGGATGAGAATGCTTTAGAGGTCGTTGCACCTTCGCCTTCCATGGCTCATGGTCAAAAGGATAAACCTTGATGTTGATCGAAGAAGCTACAACTAATAATGGCTTGGTTCATCTAAGCGACTTTATAACCATCGGGGATTATGTATGTGATACAAGTCTTGTATAATTGTGTTTAATTAATAAAATCAATGGTTACACACATTCATATTAGTGGATAAACACACCATATGCATATGTATGTGATACAAAAGGATAAATTGAAAGTTGAAATAACTAAAAGGACAAAGTTCACCATGTATGCACGTTTAGTGATTTAGGTTCTTCGTAGAGTGATAGGACCCTACCTAACAACACTCGTGTTTGGATCTTTCTCTCTCTTGAGAAAATTTAGTTGTTGTAATAAGTCAAAAACTGTAAGCAAGATTCTTGTTTGTTTCAAGGGAAAAATAGGTTTTGTTTGTTTTTAGAAAGTTTTGTCCTCGGTGGTTAAAACAATTGTTTTGTCTAGGTTTTTGCAAGAAATTTTAATACAACTCTTATTAATCCCAACTAAACGTTAATTACACCAAGAAAGGAAGATTCTTTGTTTGTTTCAAGGGAGAAATAGGTTTTGTTTGTTTTTGGAAAGTTTTGTCCTCGATGGATAAACCAATTGTTTTGTCTAGGTTTTTGTCAGAAATTTAAATACAACTCTTATATTCCCAAAACTAAACGTTAATTACACTAAGAAAGCAAGAACATTGAAATACGAGGACAATGTAAATAGAACAACAGACATAACAACTCTTAAATCACTAAAAAGATGAATTGATACAAAAAACGACTAAACTCAAGAACAGATAGGATTCGTAATCATGGTGAAACCCTAATGCAAATAAATGAGACCTAAGATCAATTGTGTTCGTTTTCATATGAAATTCAAGCTAAATTGTCAATTTAGATATTTGTTCTTCCAAAGAATAGTTGGTTGTGAATTTCAGGTAGATTTTTGTGTATATTGATTGAATTGATCTCTGATTAGCTAAAGAAGATAAACATAGTTTTAACTTAATTTGAACAAGTATAGGTGGTTTTGACCAAATTGGATAGGTGCGACATGATTTGGACTTATTGGACAGTTTGAACAATTTAGATTGTTAATTTAGTTGGTTTTGGACTAAGCAACCTTAAAAGTAGAGCAAACACACTCTAATAGTCATTGACATGGCTAACCTAATCACCTAAAGAGGTGCCTGATAGAAGAAGCACAACAAGTACTTCTTGAAGATGCTTAAATAAATAAAAAATTAAACTTCACACAAAGACTATTACAGATCTAAGATAAACAAATAAAAAATATTATGAGAGATCTTTCTAGTAAAAGAGAAATGGGATGCACAACACAGTCCATAATATACGTGAAAAGTAGAGAAGGATATGAGAAATAATACCCATAACTTTTCCCATAAAATTTTGATGACGAAATTTCTTAAGGGGGAAGAATGTGATAACCCAAGTCAAAATACACAAATAAAATTTTCAAAAAATCTTACTGGCCGTGATTTGGCGGATGAGTGTTATAGAAGGTACTAAATAGGCAAGAGAGAAGCTTCCTAAAGAACAACACTTTGAATCACAATAGCTAAACTAGAAAAAGCTTTTAGAAACACGTACGGCTATGGTCGGAAGATAATAGAAAGCCGTATTCGAGCTTTACATAGAGAAAGGGTGGGCATTGATTAGGAAGCTTGGGTGAAAGAACTGTAGTGCTATCATTAATAACACAATTGGGATTTGAGTGGAAGAGAAAGTCTGTAAGTAACTGGGTTGCTGATATGGAAGAATGCAAGAAAAAGGGTTCTTTTAAAACTGCTAGAGCAATTTATACATGTGCAATTGCTGCATTATAAAATCAAAGAAGAGTGTTGTGGTATTGAGGAATCAATACATACGCTGATTTGATGTGTAGAAGAGAAGATTTGAGAGCAACTTGCTAGTTATTGATCATACGTACACATACAAATTGGATACGAGAGGGGTACGTATTCATACCCTTATAAATGACAGTTAATAACTAACTAACATTGATTTAACAGTAACTAACTTAACTAACCCTAACCACTAACGGTGTTAAGTGATGACAGTGCGGGACTTGCGGTACAAGGAATGGGTTGGTCATGGTGATGGTGGATGTTAATTTAACCTAATAGAGTGTATGGCTAAAAGCAGCAACTTGAGAAGGCTCATGGTGCTCGGGGAGTCCCTTGATTCTCAACTTCGTAAAGTTGTTACATAACACGGCGAGTGAATATTATAGCTATTAGGTGCTAAAGAGAAATGGCTGGCTGGAGACGTTGCGTCCTTTCTGTTTGGTTTTGGTAGACTGCTAGTGTAATATGTTGGAAAAACTGAATTTATGAATCAGCAATGAACTATGTAAACCGTCTTGTGTCGCCATTGTAGCGCCCCAGGTCATGGATCATTGATTATCATTTGGGTGAAGAAAGTGTGTTTGGGTTCTGCACAACAGTGCAAGGAACCAGTGATGAACACAGGTGGGAGAAAAACAAAGGTTGCACACAATACACGTTATATCACACACAAAAATGTCATACAACATGGGGTATTTATACCCACCGATTTTGGTGGTTACAAAACTAACTTTAACTAACTAACTACTAACCGACACATCTATTCTGTTGTTTGAGTTTTATCTTTGACTTTCTAATTTCTTGATTAAAGATTTCAAAAACAATGTAATTGTAGCAAATGCTTCTAAAAGCTTACTATAGACTAAGATACCATTAGAAACACAAGAACACACTTTCTTTATAAAGATTCGAATGCAACATTCATAAGAGCTTAATAGATGGCTTGCATTTGTTAACCCATATGGCATAACTAGAACTCGACGTGCATGGCATTGACGAGTCCAAAATGTTATTCTATGTGCATCTTTAGAGCGCATATTCACCTAATACCAAAACTCAAATCTAGTAAAACATACAACTAGAGGTGGTAAAATTGATAGGTTATATCGCGTGGGTTAACGAGTCTACACCAAAATTGGTCAAACCAAGTTAGACTCGGATATTCATATAACATCATAAGATCTCAAGCGATCCTTGATAAGCTTTAGCTTAGAGCTTGTTTTTCATGCTCAAACATGAACTCCTTAAGAGCTCGACTCGAAAGAGCTTGAGCATGAGTTGATTAACAATAGTACGTTCGACTTATTCATTATTTGAAGCCCTGAAATCATAAGAGTTTATGCGTTAAGTATTATTACAAATATTATAAAATTTCAACATTAGTCTAATTACTTTACAAAATTACTGATGAGACTTGTGTATAAAAATTACCATTTAGGCAACTTTTAACCACTTTTCTTTCATGATGATTTTTTATATACAACATGAAATCCTATGGTAGATGCTTCCATTTGTTGCTAATTGATGATCGTCGCAATATTTACAGTATTTAAGGTTTATGATTATGAATTATGATGAACAAAGACGACAAAGTTCAAGACAAAATTATCCTATATTTGTAATATATAATATTCAGTTTGCATTCGTCTTGCCGTTTGAAGAAATATGCCTTTGTCTCACATTTTGTTCTATAAATAAAGTACTGACTATCCATAATGTTGCAATAGTAGCAAGAAACAACAATAATGGCATCAAGCATGGGCATCATGAAAATGATCATAGTGATGTGCATGATCATACTTGTGGTGTTAGGAACTAACAATGGCATCAAAAACCGTTCCCGTTTGATGATCGTCCCGATGAGGTTTGTTGCTACCCGGGTTACCCGTGTTGTGATGTCCCCTTTCCACCTGGTGGGATGAGGAAGATGACGTGGAAGAATCGTTGCGCCTTCACCTTCCATGGCTCATGGTCAAAAGGTTAAACCATGATGATGGAAGAAATGGCAAGAAATAAAGGTTTTATTAAGTCTAAGCGACTTTAAAAAGTTCAACAAAATTATGTATGTGATATAAATCTTGTGTAATGGTGTTAGATCAATGATAAGTATGAAGAGTGTTCTCATGAAAATAAATTGATGAAATGTTCTTGTATGATTCTTGACCGTGATTCTATGCGTTTGACCGTGTGTGGAGGGTTCGATATAAAACTTTTATTTTATGAGATCTCCAAAAGATAATATGGATTAGAGTAAATTACAATTTTCAATCATTTAGTTTTATAGTAAATTTCAAACATTGTCGTTAAACAAAGGAAATTACAGTAATTATCTTTTACGTTTAAATTTTGTTACATGTTCAGTCATTTACTCTAACGTCCATTTGTTTTAATGGTTAAGTCAGGTCACATGACTTGCACATGAGTGGTAAGTTAGTTTTTTTAATTACCTTAAAAGAATAAATTAAATAATTAAAATAACAATAATAAAATTAATTGCTTTCATATGCAATTAATGTTACCCAACGGTAACAAACTTTTGAGAACATATTTTTCTAAGATATAACATGTTAATTTTAGTTGTGACAAATTTTCTGGCATTTTTTGCTTAGGTACTCATATTAATAGATAAACACAACGTATGCACATGTGCATGGTACAAAAAGGATAGAAACAACTAAAAAACATTTGCAATAAGTTAAAGACCAGTAAAGAAGAAGAATTATGTCCTGATTTGGTAATTGGGTGATTCGTAGAGTGATTGAACCATATGGATTATGCTACTCTTCGGATCTTTTCCTTGAAGAAATTTTAGCTATTGCAATTAGTTAAAGATTAATTATAAGATTTCGAAACAATGGAGATAAGGAGATTCTTTGTTTGTTTCAAGTGAAAAGTAGGCTTTGTTTGTTTTCAAAAGGTTTTCTCCATTGTCAATGGATCAAACAATTCCTTTGTGTCTATGAATAACTTAAAAGATTTTGTCCAAAGAGATCTTGTACTTAGACGATCTTTTATAAAAATGAAACTATCTTAAAAATTATTCTTGAACTTATAAAAGAATAGTGAGTTTTATAAGTTAACTTGCAACATTCTTTCAAGAGATAATTTGAAACCATTAAACTATAAGATTCTTAAAGAAGCAAAGTCTAAAAATAATCTATCTTAGAAGTACTTCTTGATTGCATAGAGCTAGACGACGACCACTCGACTCGAATCAGTTTTCGTGTTTTATTTGAGGAATTTTGCCCAAACCTTCAACAATCAACTTACAGTCTTACCATGAGATCGAACGTGATTCTTCTATTGTTCGGTCTTCCATTTGGGTTGTGCTTGGCAGGTCATTCTTCTATTGTTCGGTCTTCCATTTGGGTTGTGCTTGGCAGGTCATTCCTACAACTGAGCCTTTGGTGACCATGGTCCTTGCATTAGTATGTTGGTCCTTGCATAGTTACTAGTGGTTCATAGTTACTAGTGAGCAATATGAATTTTCCTCATGGCTAATGTCACGTAGTGCATTGATGATAATTAATCCAACATTCATGGACTTTGCTTGGCGAGTGAAAATCCCTTTTAACATGAGGGTAATAATCCTTCACTAGGTCAAGTTCGTGATGTTGGTTCAAACTACCCCATAATTTAAAAACTTGAACCAAAAGTTTAAAAACAATGAAACATAAATCTAACTGATCTAAAATGTTGAACGGTCTAGAATCGATCTAAAAGTGTTGATTTAAGATTCTAAAGTAATGGTTAAAACATGTGTGTAAAAACAACAATCAAGTATATTAATTATTTCAAGAAAAGTAATCTCTATCCTTCAAGCGATATCACTTATACCACATTATAAGTTGGTTTCAAGGAGAATCACTTCTGTTAAGTATTATGTCAAAGTCATTTCTAGTTAACAGCTTTGTTTAGTCATTGTTAATAGAATGTTATCATGTCTAGAATATGTTGAAAGGTTTTAGTTAAGTTTGCACATCATGTGAAACTATAGGGGCTGAATGTATAAAGTTTCAAAGTTTGGTTGTTAATACTCCTAATGGTAGTTAATTATAAGGAGATTAAGTCGAAAGTTGTAGTGATCTTCTTCATTCTTTTCTAAAATACAAGTTTAAAATTAGTAATTCTGTTCTTGTTATTCTTCATTTTTCAATGATCTTGTCTCTTGTTTCTTTGCAATCTAAATTCATGTTCAATTTTTCAATGATCTTGTTTTCTTGTTCAATTTATGTTCGTTCTAATCACTAAATTTATCTCTTTGGTGATGCACTGTTTATTCCAATGATTGTGCAATAATTTGTATGTTGAGGCTCGAATTATTTGAAGAAATAACAATAGTGATTTGTGAATTGTAAAATCAGAAATGGTGTCAACAAAGTTTGCAAACAAAAATTTCAATGGTAAAAACAAATTTAGTCTCTAGGGGGTGAAAATAAGGGCCCTACTTGTTCATCAAGGAGCGAGTAGTGATACAAATCTCACTGAAGGGCGAACTAACAGATAAAGAAAAGAAAGAAACATTGAAGAAGGCACATAGTGCTATTTTTTGAGTTTAAGAGAGTGGGTTCTTAGAGAAATCTCGAAATAGACAACTATTTTTGGGGCCAGGCAGTAGTTCTAATTTACGGCTCAGAAGTGTAAATTTTTTTACCCGGTAGTGTAAACTTTTTAATATATATAGAATTCGCCCCCATATAGTTTACTTTATCCCTCCCCCCTATGGTGTGATTCAAGCTCCGTCACTAGTTGGGGTATGGCCAAAACTGGAAGTCTATACATGAGCAATTCGGTGAAAAATAGATTGTATTTTAAGAAAAGGCTATACACATTTCAAATGGTACTTAGTAAGTCTCTCGAAGACCATATAAATGAATTTAATAAAATCATATTAGATTTTGAGAATACTGAGATTGATTATAAAGATTAGGCAATTATGTTTTGTCTTTAATGCATCTTCATATAAGCATTTTGTAGACACATTAATGTATGGTAGGAAGAGTCTATCCATGGAAGAAGTGTTAGCAGCAATGATTTCTAAGAAATTTAAGAAAAGGGCTAAAGTAAGAGATAGAGTAGCAGATAGCTTTTATGTAAGAGGCATAACAGAACGAAGGTTCATCAAGAAAAGGGTGAACGTAGAACCGATATTATGGTAGTAACAAACGTAGAGATCAAAGATGAGTGGGCCATGGATTCAAGGTGCTCATATCATGACTCTTTTTAAAGAGTACTTTAAAATTTTGAAAGTGATTGATCATTGCATTATCAAGTTGGGAGATGATAGTCCATGTAGGATTCTAGGAATTAGCAGGGTCTCATTCAAGCTTGAAAGTGGTACTAAGGTTGATCTTAACTGATGTAAAATATATTCCAAAGTTAAGGAAAAATATGATTTCTTATGGTACTTTAAGAGTATGAGGTACCATGTCAGTTTGAAGGATAGTAGAACAAAAGTTATTAAAGGTTTCATGTCTGTACTATCAGGATCAAGAAGGGGGAATAATATTTATTTCTTGGATGGTGCTGTGATGTCTAACGGATCCGTTTTAATTGTAAATAAAAGAAAAACTCAATGGCTATGTTATGACATAATAGGTAAGGCCACATCAGTACACAAGAGATAATTAACTAAGCAAAGTGCTTGGTGATTTGAGAAGCTGTAAAGTTGGTTTCTATGAAAACTGTAAGCTAAGGAAGTCAAAGAGGGTGAGATTTAGCAAAGGAATGCACCATACAAAGGACATTTTAGATTATATTCATGCAGATTTGCGAGGTTATGTTAGAACTCAGTCTCCAGGTGGAGCTAGATACTTTTTATTCATAATTGATGAATGAAGAAGGGTCTGGGTGTTTGACATGGTAGAACATAAAAAAAATGATAATTTATAATTATAATTAACAATAGTTACATGTATTATTTGTGTATAAATTTAGAAAAAATTATTTTCCAAAAAATTTTGTATCATTATTTTCCTAATATCATTGTTTTTCTTACCCTTTAAAGGACAATATGTAACCTCTACCATATCCCACATCATCCCATCCAAAGTAGATCGAGTTACTAGATCGGATGCACGATCTTAAATACCACAATGCATTTTAAGTGCAATGCTTCTGGATAAATATTAGAAAATTCATAATTAAGCTTGTTTGGGTGAGACTATAAGAATAATCCTAGACGAATGACCAACATGAAAGTTTTCATACTAGTAAACAAAAACACCTGAGCAGAACATATAGTATAAGGGTAGGATGTGCACACAATGCACCAATAGTGTTATAGTAACTAGAACCACGCAAGTTATATGTGTGTTTACACATCAATAAGTCAGTGATGGTTTGACTGCATAAAAATAAGTTATTGCTTAGTGCCCTATATCTTAGGGGCTCCCAATTTTCTTGATCGTACATTATTTTTTGATTACTTGAATAAGATTTTGTATTCTTGTCTTGTCAATATATGAGAATTTGTTGGGATAAGACTTTGTTATTTATAGTATTATTTTTTTATTTTCACAAATTGTAACTCAATATATTATTCGTGGTCTTTTTTTAATTTTCAGTTTTAATAAGGAAACAAATAATAATAATATTAAAAATAATTTCTTTTATTAAATCTTACTTCAAAACTAATACATGTGATTGTGGCGCTTTAGAAATCGTTTATAATTACATATATGTTTTGCTATCATATTTTATGTGTTAAGATCTTAAGTGTGTGTATATATATATATAAATAGCGAGTAAACCCACGCACGTTGCCGCTTGTTTTTTATAATTTCTAACGGACGCAAGTGTTAGGTAATTTTATGTGATAAACTTCGTATGTTTTGCATGAAAACACATGTAAAAACATTTTATACTTTTGTTTTTAAGATTAATATTAAATATATGTTATAGTTTTAAAAAAACCACCAACACACTTTTTTCTAGAAACATCCCTAAACTAAAGTGAAAAAATAAAAATTAAAACATATTAGTATACGTATTAAATAAAGAACGATGAACATAGCTTCATACTTTCTATGAAAAAAAAATTAATTCTAAACATAAGATTATACAATATTTAGAGTAAATGTATTAACTACAAAAAACCCTTTGAATTTTGCTACACAGGTATGATGCCTAGAAGGCAAGCTCAAGAAAAGGCTAAAAATAGGTCACATGACTTATATCATAATACAACCTACAATATATGTGGTACATCCTCATATTTGCAGGTATTGATCTCTTTTTTCCACCAGATTGCCCATTCCAACATCGATTTATTCTTCATAATTCATCTTGTGGTAGGAGGAGGAGATAGTGAGGGTTCTACAACGTGATTATCGAGATGCTTTTGTGCCGGTGAGATCGTGGTTTGCCGTTGGGAAGGATATCGTTCGCATATGCTGAATTGGTAGAAGTCAAACCGGCATCCCTCAAGAACAGCCTCGACGAAGGGTGTGTCAGCTTCATCAATCATTCTAGAACTATTTATGGTTCAATATAGCTTCGTAATGGCGACCAAGGGTTGAATTTCTATGACGTCAACTTGGTCGATGGGTATAACCTCCTGATGTTGGTGATTCCGAGAGACGGTAAGAGCGGAGGTTGCAGCTAAAGAAGATCTACTGGTTGTGACCGAGTGCGTTCAAGTCAGAGTTGGAGAGTGGTGGCCTGCACGAGCGCATGTGAGGCTTTTTATGAAGAACCTCACCCACCCTTTCATCACCACCACTGTGACACTCTAGCAAGCCACTAACAGCTAAAGAAGATCTACTGTTGTGATAGTAAGGGGCTATTCTGTATATAAGAGAAATCTGGTGGCCAGTGTACAAAATCACAAATGATGAATGTAGTCACCGACCTAGTGGTTTAATACATACTATAATGTGTGTGTGGGGGGAAGGGATCAAATAAGAACTCACTTTATTTGTGAGAACTCTAGAACCAATGTGAGCCACTAGTTTTAAATGACAAAATAGTAATTAATAAAAACATAATAAAAAATTATAAAACAAAAATAACATAAAAAATAAAATATAAAAACAAAGAAGTGTTTCTCTCGTTATCTTATTTCATAAAAAAATTTATAAAAAATAAAAAAAATCTCTTTTTTACGTATGTAAATCTGGTATTACACATGTGTGCAACCAGATTTACATATGTGTAAATAACGGGTAGATGATTTTTTTTTTAAAAGTATATCAATATGCTACGTTGGAAAAAAAAAAAATACTGAAACTAATGGTGAAACTTTGTTGAAAAAATAATGTCGTGAAAAAAAGTTAAGAATGTTTTAAATATGTAAATGACATGTGACTTGCATGTGATGTTAATTGTATGACTTATATGGTTTTTAGAGTTCTCATACAAAAAAGGATGGTTCTCAAGATAACCCTATATATATAAGGATGGATCAATTGAAACTATATTTTAATTGAAAACCATAAAAACCACTTACAACTAATCAATAATTTCTATTTTTTTACTTTTTATTTTTCTATTTTCTCTAAGGGGCTCTTTAGTAAATCTACATATAATTATTTTAGGAAATATTATTATCTATTGAATTCTTATCTCCTCTTTTAGTTTTTCATTTTAAATTCCTAAATCCCCTTCATTCCTCTCATATCATCAACCCTAAACATCCTCTTTTGATATCATCCATCCTCCTACCTAACGGTAATTGATTGGTCATATTCCACTGTCGATCTTGGTACCGCAGCCTTCTATCCGCATATCCCATTTAATTGCAAATCAAATCGATTCGTCACTTATATTTCAACCGTACCTAAACATCCTCTTTTGATCTCATCCATTCCTCCTAACGGTAATTTGATTGGTCATATTCCACTGTCGATCTTGGTACCGCAGCCTTCTATCCGCATATCCCATTTAATTGCAAATCAATCGATTCGTCACTTATATTTCAACCGTAATTTGTTGTTTTTTTAATATTAATGTTTGTAAAAGTCAAGGTGAATACAGTTCAATTCATATAAACATAAATTGATATACAGTCTTGTGGTGAAACTTGTTTCAAGAATCAAATACACCATCATAGAGATAACTTCATTATCAAGAGGTTTTCTATATTCAATTAATATATATGTAATGATTAACTCTAAATTATATTTCATTGAAGTAGTCAGTTAATTTTGTTTTCTTTTATTTATCAAATCTTGGTTCATTCTTATTTGTCCATCATCACAAGACTCTTTTTATTAGTTCATCATTATTTGTTGCAGTTCACCATTTATATATTTTTAATGACTAAGTCCAACTTATAACATTTTCTAGCGTTTATCATCAGGTCATTTTGTGAAGTTTAACATCAGCACCGCATCTTAATTTTAGGATGTTTTTTATGTAATTTTGAAGGCATGTTGATATGCATTTTCTTGTGATCCAAATTTATATGAGTTTATATATTTTTAAATGTTTTTTTTTAATATTTTGAAAAAGCGACCATAAATCAAGAAAAAATATTGTTCACATTGATGATATACGACTTCGAAATCATAATTTTTGCTATTTGCAGCTTTGGTTTTTATCATGATATATAATACATAAAATCAAGAATTATGTATACATAACAAAAGTATTGCGTATATATAATGTTGATTTTAACTTTTGATGAATATCCGACTCTTAATCAAAGATTTAAAATGAAAAAGATGACTGATGCATGTGAAAGTATATAATTTTGATAGAGGTTTTTCGCACAGATTCAGTTTTAATGGATTCAGTTTTAATTGGTTATTACTAATACAAAACTACACACAAAAGACAAGTGTACCTGTCATGTGGTAATATAGTGATGGTAAGAACCGAGTATCAATCCGTGGACACATCGAGCCTATTCAAAACCTTAACGATCGACTATCGGATTAGATTTTTGTTTTGAGAAAATGATAAATTGCATTGATGTAATTAAGATTTTTAGGGTTTAGAAAAATATTTTAAACAAAGTAAAAAAATAAGATTGAAACTTTTGGATTTAAAACTAGGGAATAACGGCTATCATCCTAATTAGATTACACTTATATAACTGTGATGAATTGGTAGTATGATTAAAGATATTGATTAAAGTAATATGTTAATGTTTATAAATGTGAGCTGGCGTGATTTCTCGTCTATCCGCTCCGTAGTGACTAGGACCTCATCAGGATGAGACTTACTGAATAAATCAAAGCCACTAGTAATGTAGGTAAATCTCCTGTGATCTTTTGACATATATTTCTGAAAACATAACTTAATGTTAAAAAAAGAGTTGATCAGGTTCCTTTCTAACATACCATTAATTTTAAAAAACCATAACAATCACTGTAGATTTCTCAGACTAGTAAAAGGGAACCCGTAAATGATCAGAAAGTTAAGGTGATATGATTTCTAATAACCATTTCTAGTTCATTAACCATGGATTTATTATGAAGACCGGTTTCGCGAAATAAAAGTTAGTTCATATGTTTTCAACCTTGTATGACATTCACAATTACAAATCATAAGTTTATAACTTCCCGTTCAAATATAGATGCTACCCATCAAAAGTTTTCTCATGATTACCATAACATTAACATAATATAAATCACACTATTAGTTTATCATAAATTACATAAGTTTCATCCAATCAGGATGATAATAAGAGTTTAGCTCATAATGAGCTTTCACATAACAACAAGTAACGTAGAAGATAGATATGGAATCATCGGTGAAATGGAATAATCAAAACCGGTGATCCACAATGGATGATGTTTGGACAATCCCGAGCTTCTTCCAAGTGTTGTATGCACCTCCCGAGCCTCTAAATGATCTTCAAGTCTTGATTCCCCAAAGAATTCAGTAGAGTAACTCTCCCACCAAAAGCTTTTTCAAATGATAACTTAAGCCTCTATTTATAAGCTTTCTGGAGTGTTTAAGCACGGCCCCATGCCCGTGCTAGTACAATGCTTACGAAAGTTGGTCGGGTCGTACGTGCAGAAGGTGTTGGGCATGGCCCCATGTTAAATGGGGTACGACCCCGTGTTTGGGGTGGGGCACGGCCCTGTGACAACTTTTGGGGGACAGTACTTTTTGTCTTGTCAGATGTCCAAACACGGGGGTGTGCCAATTTAAGCATGGGGTGTGTTTCAGGCAAGTCATGGGGGCGTGCTTAATGAGGCATGACCCCATGCTTGGACTCCAAAGCTCGGATTTCTTCAATTTCTTATCAAATATGCTTCTTTTGTCCATCTTGCCCTTTTTAACACCTGAAAACACAATTTAACAATTTAAGTACATAATCATCATTTTAAGGAAGATATTAATGAATAATTTATGTGCTTTTGATAGGAATTTTATGTATAATTTAGAGCACATCAATGACATTAATAATACATATATGTAACACAATTGTTACGTATATGTAATCGACTATGTATAATTGAGACAGATGTCGACCACAAGTAAATGTGTGTGTGTGTGTTAAAAGAGCCTTGGTTTTAGAATTCGATTAGGGCACCTAAAAGATTGAGTTAACTCTACATAAAACATGTTATTGAGGATTTGTGACGTCTTGGTTTGGATTCTGTAGACGCATATATCTATTGTGGAATTAAAGTTAGTTGTTCACTTTATAGATAAGTTGTAATTACATAAGTTAATTAATAAACTAGTATTAGATGTTATTGATTCTCATAAATTTTATGGATAAGTTTGTTAGACTACTTCTATCAGATGTCTTTTGTTTGACGGTTGGTGGTAAATAATTAAAGAAGAGCAAAAATTCATATATGTGACGCGACCGAGTTATTGGACCGACCCAGGTGGTTGATTAGGGTTATCCCCTCATTTCCATTTTAATTTTTTAAAATATTGTGCCAAATGATTAATTTGTAATTGTTTCAGCATATTTTTGTTTTAATAGTACTTATTCGTATAAATAATATATTATTATTTTATTAGAAAAAAACATTTTCTTTAATTATAAAGTACAATATTAACATACTTTCATATCAGTTCTCCTTCTCTACTCCTAATCTCTTTTAAAATCTTAATATAATAAACATGAATAATAAGTTATTTTTATTTAAATTTTTTTTAAAATTTGATTGGGGTTGCTAATGGGAGTAAAATATTTAAGTTTAGTTGAGTTAGGAATGTAAAGAGAGAGAAGTTAGTTTTTTAAAAAATAGTTTGGTTGGAATGGGTTGTAAATGGGAATAGTTTTAGATAGTGTTTGGTATGCTGGAATGACAGAAGTAATGGAATCAGTCATTACGAGGAAATGAAAAAATAAATGTTTGGTTTGTCAATGCAATGAATCACTGATTAAGCAAAAAATATCATTCTCTCTAAACATATCAAAATCATTCATCCACCCCTTCTGTTTTTTTTTTTTCATTCCATGATCTCTTCCCCTATTCTTTCCCACCACCACTACCACCATTCCCACTGCCACCACCATGACCACTACTAACCACTGTCACCGCTACCATCACCACCACCACTCGACGCCACAACTCGCCACCAACAACCAACACCACCACCAACCACAAACCACCAGTAAACTCCAACCACCACCACTACAATCATCATCGTCGTCACCACCCTCCGCCACCATTACCACCAACCACCACAACCAACAACAATCACAAACACCATCCACCGCCACCACCAACATCTACCACCCACCAAACCTTCACAACCACCACCACCACCCCCCTACACAACCAGCCACCACCACAACCCTCCACCACCAGCCATTGCCACCGCCAGCCATTGCCACCGCCAGCCATTGCCACCGCCACCCATTACCACCGCCACCCATTGTCACCACCAGCCACCGCTACCATTCACTGCCAACCATCACCACCTACCAACAAGACATGTCAAATTGAAATTGAAATTGAAATTATTAATCAATTAGTGAAAAGCCTCGTCTTTTCACTTTGTTTAAAGCCCCCCAAATGATTTTGGAGAATTTTATATATGTTCCTCCAAACTTGTAAAATATCATATATATATCCAACCAAAACTTAAAATATCATATATGTCCAATTTAAATTAATATTTACTTTATAACTATTTTACCCTTGTCAAATATATCATTTTTCAACCCCTTTCGATTTTTATCAAGATCAAAATTTACAATTTTCTGTTTTAGATCTACGGTTCATCTATGCACCCTCACACCCATGGATTGATTCAATTTGGTAATCATTTGATTCGCTATTCTCGTCTAATTCTTCGAATCTAAATGAAGTCAAAATAAACTCAGCATGTATTTGACTGATATGCATTTTCCATAAATTTCATTAGTCAGACCAAAAACTGCTTCCATAATTATAAAATTAAAGAAAAAAGAAATTGAAATCAGAATTCAGTTCGACTTTCATGAGCTTTCAAATTCCTCTCTTATACCAGAGCAGTAATAATGAACTGCAACTCAGTGAATCTCCTATTCACTTGGGTATTTCTTGAATAGTTATGGCATCAAGGATTTCATTCGATTTGAACGTGGTATACAAATAAGAAATTATTGAGGTCTTTTCTGTTTGCCCTTACTTTGAGTTATTCAGATTTACAACACAGATTTGAATAAGGGTAAGTATAAAGTTTTAGAAATAAAGGCATGATGGTTATTTTTTGAATTGTTTTAAATGGAATGGATAAATATGATATTTTAAATGTTTTTAAACATATATATGATATTTTAAATTTTGGTTGGGTATATATGATATTTCATAAGTTTGGAAGGGTATATATGAATTTTCCCAAATGATTGAAACCGTTCCAGTAATAAGAGCACTTCATAATTTCAGTTGTTGGAGTATGGCTAAAGTGGTTAAAACTTCATGCATTCAATGTTGGAATTTAAGATTGTATGTTGTCAAATCTTACTACTCTAATAAAAGAATGACTTGAGATGAAACATAACAGTACTATAATAATATTATTTAACACTTTTATAGTTTTAATAAATTAAGAAAGATATATTTTTATTAATGTTATTTCTAAATAAAAAAGTTTTATAAAATAATAAATTTCTTTCTAAAGCATCAAACTTTTTAAAAATACGAAATATTTTAGAATTGGTATTTTTACAAAGTCAATATTTTAAGAACCAAAAATAATTAAATTTAGAGTTATAATAAAGAAAATTATAAAAATGACATTTCTATATGGTTTGTTTTAGAATATTTTTTTTGTTTTGGAAAAAATATTAAAAACAAATTTTTAAAAGTTCACTGTTTTATTAATTATAATCTTTACTTATACGTAATTTCAGTCATATCATATCTTAGAATATTATTTTAATTAATAAATTTATTATATTAATATTTATTTTTTTAACCCATGTAATACACGAGTTTACTAGAGCTAGTATGTGATATATGAGCAATTATAAAATTGCCCTATGAGTTGCCTTCGTAAGTATTTTCTAATCATTCAAACTAGCAAGTGTGTGTCACCAAGAAGACCGACATGAGGCTTTAGCTTGTTGAACTTACGGGTGGGAATCACATATAACGTAAATCTAAGAATTTGCCATAGCTTTAAATTGTCTGGTGGGTCTAGAATTAATCCAAGATGTTGCTTTGAGGTTCTAAAGTAATTTCTAAAGAATGTATAACGACAACAATCGAAATCTATATCTATATATAATACTAAAAGAGTAACTTAAGTCGACACTTGGTACATTTCTAGGCCCCTTAAGTTTATTGTTTCCGCCTCTCTCTCCGCTTAAATAATTACCTAAATTAAGAAATATTAAATAATTTTAATTTTTTTAGATTAAATTTTTTATTAATTTAAGAAAGATGCCTTTTTATTAATTTATTTTAAAAAACATTTTTTGTATAATTAAAATTTGTTTCTAAAACATTTAACTTTTTTTAAAATATAAAATATTTTAAAATTGGTTTTTTTTTAAAAAAGTAATTTTTTTATAAACTAAAACAATTAAAATTAGGAGTTATAATTAAACATTTTAAAAAATAACATTTTTAATATGGTTTGTTTTGAAAAAAATATTTAACTTTTTTTGAAAAGAAAGTTTAAAAATTGATATCGTTATTTTATGACTTATAGTTATTACTCATATGTAATTTTAATCATATCTTATTTTAGATTATCATTTTATACTTCATAAAATTTTATTATATTTAATATCTTATTTTTTCAACCCGTATAATACACGGGTTTACTAAAGTTAGTATGAAATAAATAATAATAAACAACTAATCAGAGATATTAAAAACTTTTATAGCCCGATCCAACCCGATTCAATACTATATCTCTATATTTGATTACAGGATCAAAATAATTCCAAATTAATATAATTATTACACATAACTTTTTAGTGTATATAAATATTATTCAAATATTAATTTATTCATACTAATATCCTCACACCCACTCAATATCTAGCTCTTGATTTGATCCGTCAAAAGTATTCATTTTAAGTCTAAAAGAAGACAGTTTTATTTGACTGTATATTTCGCTATGACAATAAACAAAAGTTTTGATCAATCTTTGGCAAGTGTCGATTTATACTTGAAAGAGCTTATTTTTACGCATGATCAACTTTATGACATCTTGTCACAAGTTAATAGTAAAGATGGATTGAAACTTTTAGTTTTAGATAATGAGTGTAAACCTACCAATGTTACTACAATTGTAGTTTACAAGGATGTTTGTTCATTTGTGACCTTATAATCAAAAGTTGTTATATTTTATTTAATATATAACACACTGGATTTTATTTTTATTTTTATATTATTTAATAATTAACTCTTTACACTTCCGTGTAATACACGGGTACTAAAGCTAGTAAGTGCATATAACGGTAGCATCATAAGTATTTGAGTGAGCCCATATAAGCTTGATGTAACATTCTAGGTAAATCTCACATCGGTCGTGGACAGGAAAGATTCCTGATTCATAAGAAATGTCTGGTCTCTAATATCATCAACGCGTTTTGGGCGTACTGGCTGTGAATGAGAGGAGAATTTCACAGTTAAGTCTGCTCAAGTGGCAACAATCCAGGGATGAGTGACCTACCTGGGAAGT
Source organism: Flaveria sonorensis (assembly GCA_025506505.1). Lineage (NCBI taxonomy): Eukaryota > Viridiplantae > Streptophyta > Magnoliopsida > Asterales > Asteraceae > Flaveria > Flaveria sonorensis. The sequence goes on from CM046423.1 coordinate 7,608,528, forward strand.
TTTCATCCAGGCATCCAAAAACAAATCCGTGAGCTTATCATGACAAAACGGACAATATTGATGATATAAGAGACCGGATGTTACCCTTGAGCTCTGAGCTTATTTATCATTATCAAATTCAAAGTCCATAAAACCTCAACTCAAAAGGGTCCTAAAACAAAAGTTGTTTGATAAAAGTTTGACTTGTTCAAATCGCTACACCTTATAATTGATGCGTTAGATATGACTGCTTTTTTTATAGAATTCAAATTACAATCTAATAATATGTATAACATAAAAAAATACTGACTTATCACTAGACTATCAACTACTTTTTTTTTCGAGTTAACTTTTTATATATTTAAGAGTTCCACCCATTATAACGTAACATAAACCGAGCCAAGTTAGCACCTCCATTACCATACAACATGAAATCCCGATGCTTTGATTTGGTGCTACTTGATGGTCATGCTCGTAATATTTATTGTACTTAGGGTTTTATGATTATGATGAACAAGATGACAAAGTTTAAAATAAAATTATTCTATATTTTGTAATATATAATATTAAGTTTGCATTTGTCTTCCCGTTCAAAGAAAGATGCTATTTTCTATCATATTTTCTTGTATAAATAACCATACTAACCACCAATAATGTAGGAATAGTTGCAAGAAACAACTATAATGGCCTCAAACATGGGCATCATGAAACTGATTATGATGATGTGCATGATCATACTTATAGCGGTAGGAACTCCTACAATGGCATCAAAGCCATTTCCATTTGATGATCGTCCAGACGAGGTTTGTTGCTACCCTGGTTACCCGTGTTGTGATGTCCCATTTCCACCCGGTGCTGATGAGGACGAGGATGCTGTAGAGATCATTGCACCTTCGCCCTCCATGGCTCACAGTCAGAAGAATAAACCTTGATGTTGATCGAAGAAATTACGACAAATAAGAACACTTGGTTCGTCTAAGTGACTTTATAAGGTTCGATGTGTTATGTATGTAATATATAAATATTGTGTAATTGTGTATTAATGAAACAAATGGAGATATGTGAGAATCAATAAAGATCATTATGTCTTTTAGATGCTAAAGAGTAAATTAAATGAAAAAACATAATTATAAAAAATCAATTGTTTACTTCCACAATTAGTTAATTTTTACTCGTAGATGGAGGTTTGGTCCAATAGGAAAACCATTTGGAGGTAGAGTGGTAAAGCTTCCTTCAAGGTTACAGGTCTCAAGGTTACAGGTCTGAGCTCCGCCTATAACGGTTGGTGTAAATTAGTTGTTATGTAAAATTAACAGGTGAAATGTGTGTGTGAGATTGTGAGGTGCCCTCTTTTATAAATAAAAATCAATTTTACTCGCTAAATATTCTTTCTTTACTATGTTTCGATTTTATTTTTCTTTTATCTCCTCTCAACTCTTCCTAGTAATAAACTTTCAAGGGCACATTCTATAGATGATATGGAAAAGTGAGTGTTACCTATAACAAATTTCATTTGACAGAATTTTCGTGATGTATCAAAAGTCACACGCTTTCATGTTAATAGATTAAAGAGTAAATTACATTTTGCATTACTGACGTTTGTTAATTTTAACTACTTGCATCTTTATTTTTCAAAATCTCGTTCTGCATGTTTAACGTTTTTATCTTTAACTATTTGCATACCTAATGTTTTCATTATATAACTATTTGAATTTAAATGACTGACGACGTTAGTCAAGTCTGTTAATAACCCTCTCATCCTTTATCTTTTTCAAGGGTATTTTATTATTTTTTTTTTAACCTATTATTTACATCCATTCCCTTTTGTCATCATATCACCATCACTCACTACCATCATCATCCATTATCATCCATCATCATCCAGAGCCATCTAGACCATCACCCACTGCCACCAAGAAAACCCACCAGCCCGACCATCACCGCCAATCACCCCCACCAGCGTCTCTTCGGCAAAACTCCCAGATCTCCCAACCAACGTCTCCCCGTTCGTCAACTGCTTCGGCCTCCGGCGGAAAAAATGCCAACATCGGAGACCATGACCTCCGTTCAGCAACTGCTTTGGCCTAAAACCCATGAAATTAAGAGATTTTTTGAAGGGGAAAATGGGGGGCATTTAAAATGAATTGGAGGTGAAGAATGAGGCACAAATTTTGTGATTTTAAGATGGATACAAGAACGTGATTTTGTAGAAGGAGAATGACTTGTGTGTAGGATGGTTACTGCAGAATGAGAGAAGAGTGAAGATTTTGTGGGGTTATTTTTAAGAATGAAGGTTGTGGAAGGGTTAGGGCCATCGTAGTGGTGACTGGAGGTGCTGCCTGTGGTTTGAGGAGTTGGTGGTGTGGTCTCCAATGTGAAGAAGGGGGTAGTTGTGAGTATGGATTAGAGGTTTAGTGTTAGATAAAAAACTTAAAATAAATGACTAAAATACCCGTAGAAGAGAGAGAAAATGAAGGCTGGTTAACTGACAAGACTAACGATGTTAGTTATTTGGATACAAATGGTTAAAAATAGAAACGTTAGGTATGCAAAATGAGGTTTTGAAACTATATGGATGCAAGTAGTTAAAATTGATAAAAATCAGGAATGCAAAAGGTATTAAATAAAACAGCATATGCATATGTGCAGGTACAAAAAGAATAAATTAAAAGTTGTAATAACTAAAAAAGTTTACAACGTATACACGTTAGAATTAATGAAGTTAAAAATTAAAATAAAATCAATGATGTGGATGACGATTCTGAACCCGATCTAGAATGGGATCCAGGTTAACAATAACACGAGACTCAAAGAATTTTTATTTTATTAATTACTGAGTCTTGTATTTATTTTTTTTTTTATGTTTTATCTTTAAGGTGTTAAGATTGATTCGGTTATTATTATTTATCTCTAAAGTTGTTAGAGTGTAGTATCTCTATTGTTTTCTAGTGAACATTTAGGAGAGTTATTTATTTTGATTATTGAAATATTATAAAACCTTTAAAGGTTTAAAAACTAAAACCAATTGGTTCATAGTTAATTATGCGAGTTAATTGTGCTTTCAATTCTGCATCAAACAAGTAGAACAGAAGAATTATGGGCTCATTTGGTGATTTAGGTTCTTCATATAGCAGTAGGACCCTGCCTCAACAACGCTTATGTTTGGATCTTTTTCTCCCTTGATAAAATTTAGTTATTGCAATAAGTCAAAAAATGAAGATTCTTAGTTTGTTTCAAGGGAGAAACAAACAATTGTTATTGTCAAGGTTTTTACTATGAAAACTTTAAAAGATTTTGTCCAACGTTAGGTACTTAGATCTCTTTTATAAAACTAGAATCCATATATTAATATGAAAATTGAGTTTTTTTATATTTTAGTTTGAAAGATAATTTGAGTTTGAAAACTTATAAGATTCATTCCAGAGATAATATGAAAGTATTCAAATACTCATGTCTTTTTGATTGTCAAAATGATCTCCGTTACACTTAAGTACTTAGGTAGAATCTTACTTTCGGTATAATAATGATTATAATGAACAAAGATGACAAAGTTTCAAAACAAAATTATCCTGCATTTTAGAGCCATTGCCTCATTTACTATTTTCTAATAGTTACATAGAATATTCAGTTTGTAACTTTGCTGTTGTCTTGCCGTTTGAACAAATATCCCTATTCTCACACATTTTCTTGTATAAATATGACCACCCATTGTGTATTAGTAGTAGCAAGAAACAATAATAATGGCATCAAAAATGGGCATCATGAAAATGATAATGATGATTTGTATGATCATACTTGTGGTGGTAGGACTAGGAACTACTACAATGGCGTCAAAACCATTCCCGTTCAATGATCGTCCTGACGAGGTTTGTTGTTACCCTGGTTACCCGTGTTGCGATGTCCCCATTCCGCCTGGTGCTGATGAGGACGAGGATGCTGTAGAGGTCGTTGCACCTTCGCATTCCATGGCTCGTGGTCAAAAGGTTAAACCTTGATGTTTTCATGGAAGAAGTGACAATAAATAAAGGCTAAGTTCATCTAAGCGACATAATAACGATGGATGTGATTATGTATGTGATATAAATCTTGTGTAATTTTATTAGATGAAAAGAATGGAGAGGGTTCTCACGAAATGATTCTATGTGTGTGGACCATGTGTTAAGCTCAATATAAAACTTTATCCTTTAAAGGTTTGAGTAGGGCTGCAAACGAACTGAACGTTCAGCGAACAGTTAGTGAACCGTTCGGTGGAAAGTTCGTTTATGTTCGTTCATTTAGTAAATGAACGAACACGAACAAGAAAATTTCGTTCGTTTAGTTAAACGAACGAACATGAACACGAGCCGTGTTCGTTCATTTATGTTCGTGAACGTTCGATAATGTGTTCGTTTATGTTCGTTAATGTCCGTTCGTGAACGTTTGACAATGTGTTCGTTTATGTTCGTTTATATTCTTAATTTTTGTGTCAGTTATTTTTATGACTATTATATCAAGTATTTTTTTATATTTATGTTAAGTACTAGTTTATTTTTGATTGATTTTGTGTAATGTTTGTAATATAAATGTAAATTTTATTCTAAAATAAATCTATAATCATTTGTATTCGTTTGTGTTCATGAGCTTTTCTGTTTTCGTCATGTTCATGAACAGTTGTTTGTGTTCGTTTGCTTATGATTGTGTTCATTTGCATTCGGTAAGTGTTCGTGAACAGTTCATGAACATGTTCATCTTCTTAATGAACGAACACAAACAAAGAATCTCGTTCGATAAATGTTCGTGAACAGTTCATAAGCAAATATATACCTTAACGAATGAACACGAACAACGCCTTGTTAGTGTTCGTTCGGTTCGTTTGCAGCCCTAGGTTTGAGAATCATTATGAATCTTTTATTTTTTTCAATCTTAAAAAATAAAATTATAAAAATAATATAGTCACAAAAATAATAAAATTATATTATTTTCTTTTACAAATAATAAATATTACTCAATATTTTATTTTTACTCTCTTTAGATTCGCATTTCTCTTATACCCTCTCAAGTTTTTGAAGATATGTTTCCAGATGATGTAAAGAGAAAAAATGAATATTGTGTTGTCATAAATCTAAGCTTAAACACGAAACCTTTCAAAACTATATAGTTACGTTTAAATTAACATCAAAACTACATAGTTTTAACCGGTGACTTCAAACTTACTCTCCTAGATTCACTCCACCTACCCAAAATAGTTTATCAGAATAAATTAAGGATATAATGAATAGGACACTTATGTGATAAAATCATTGCAAAACTAATAATTATAAAATATTATTACAAACGAACCATTGCAAAATAAAGTTCCATAACCCAGAAACGACGATTATATACCATCTACAAATGCTGTGAATTAACAATTCGAATTGATGATAGAAAATTAACATGTGGATACTATAGTAAATGTATGGCATTTAAAATAGTATTAGGACGTAAACGGAAAAAAAAGGAATACAACTATTTAAACATACATGTGTTTTTTTTAATTAATAGTGGAGTGAATTTAGGAGAGTAAGTTTAAAGTTACTAATTAAAACTGCGTAGTTTTGATGTTAACTTAAACGAAACTACGTAGTTTTGAAATGTTTCACATCTAAGCTTATATGTGTGACAGGACCATATTCAATCTGATGTAGAAATATTATATTATTTTCTTCTGCAAATAATAAATAAAATTAAATGTGTTTTTCATCCCTGAGGTTTTATAAATATTTCTATTAAGTCTAAAAGTTTAAATTGTGACATTTGCATCCAAATGTTTCATAAAAATTATCATTTGAATTCATTTAACTATTCTTAATTAACATCGTTAACTTTTCTCGTTAAGTTTCCTGGATTAGGGTTTCCTACATTAAGGGTATTTTTCTTAAAACAATTACAAAATAAAAACCCAACTTTACGTTAGGGGTTTTATGCGTTCAGTCTCAATTAGTGATCACCATTGCTATTTAAATCCATCTATTAGATAACATTAAATATAATAATACTCACCTAAAAGTGAATCATTTCTAACTTCATAAAATATACACCACAAAATATATTAATAAACAAACAAATCATATGACACAAACCATTTGAATCATAACTATAAAAAAACAAATCATCAAAAAAGTATAAGGGTGGACGGGGCACTCTCACTACACTACTATACCATAAACCCACCAGTTAAATTTTATCATGTCACACTATACTACACCACACACTCAAATTTGATAGTGACGGTGTTGCCACACTACACAACTACACTACGCACACGCATATAATGGCCACAACCTCACGGTGAGACCATGTCATGAAAAATGAATTTTGTGGCGTGGAGGAGTGGCGGTAGTAGTGTCGGGTGGCGCCGAGGCTCGTCGTGCCTCTCGACGCATACGCCCCCTCCACCCTAAGAAAACAATAAACAATATGACAATTAAAATCCATGAATAATAATCATAAAATATCAATAATCGTAAACAAATTAAACCTAAAACCAAATAAATCTATTATTTTACAAGACATGCAAAAGTTACATGACTACTAAACCAAAATGCATTAACAATACAAAACAATAGAGAACTACCATGGAATCAAATCGCAACTACAATTAGCAAAAGATACTGAACGCATAAAACCCTCGCTTAGAGTTGATTTTTATTTAGTAATTGTTTTGAAAAAAATACACTTAATGTAAGAAACTTAACGAAAAATTTTAACGGTGTTAATTAGTAATAGTTAAATGGGTTCAAATGATAATTTTTCTGAAACATATAGATGCAAATGACAAATTTAAACTTTTAAACTCAAATAGGAGTTTCTATAAATCTTAGGGATGAAAAAACGCATTTAACTCTAATAAATATTACTTAAAATGTTTTCTTTTTACTCTCTTTAGATTCGGATTTCTCTTATACCCTCACAGATAATATGTTTCCGGATGATGTAGAAATTAAATACGTGTACATATTAGCAGTGTAGTATTACAAAAAAGGTGGAGTTTAAAAGTTACAATAACACAAGATAAATTTCACAAGGTATGTACTGTGTATGTAAAGTTTAAAATTAATAAAAGGGTTATTAAATTCTAATAATCTCAACTTTTATTTATTGATCGGGATTAATTCTAACTCAAGTATTGTTTACAGACACGCACAACTTTAAGCTTATTTTTATCCAATGATCCATTATTAACTGAGAGTTAACTCCCTTAGTTTTATTTGTTGAAATGTTATCAACTTTGAGCTTATTTTCAACTCCACCACCGCTCAACGTATATCAAGTCTGTTTTCCGGTGTATAGACTTCATCATCACCTGAAAATCTACCTTCAAGGTGTCAAGTGGTTTATATCAAAAGGTGCAAATTGATGGGTTTTATGGTGTAGAAGTTTCAGATTGACGGACCTTATGGTATATTTAAACTTTCTGATTAGTATTTTAGCCACATAAGCAATTCATGTCATCAAAAAACTAACGAGGGTAGCTCTTTGTTAGTAAGGAATCGTTAGAGAAAAATAAATATAAAGTTGGGAGTGTGCATAAACATTTTCTGAGTTAGGATTAATCTCGGCTAATCCAATAACCTTTAATAAAAACAAATAAATATGAAGAATTATGTCATGATTTGATAATTAAGGTTATTTGTAGAACGTTTGAACCGTGAAACGACCAATGTTTTTGTTTTGATATTTTTCTCCGCCAAAAAAGTGTAACTTTTGTGATAAGTCAAAAATTAATTATAAGCTTTAGAAACAAAGAAGATTCTTTGTTTGTTTCAAAGTGAGATATAGGCTTTGTTTGTTCTTTTTGTCTAGGTTTTAACTTTGCAAAACTTAAAAGATTTAGTCCATAGATATTTTATGCTTTAACTCTCTCTAGTACAAAATTTGAAACTCTTATAAGAACTTCAGGATTATTAAAAATATGTAAGTTTTTTATAAATTTGCTTAAAAGATAATCACTTTGAAAAACTAACAAGATTATTTGCAGAGATAATTTATATATGCATAAGCTAATTGAACTACGAGTTACCAAAGAAGTTAGAAAACTAATGTCTTCTACATTTATTGGAATTCACTTTTCTTCTATTTATTGGAATTCACTTTTCTTCTATTCAAAAATTGAAATCAGAATTAGAAAATTTTCCATCTAAAATTCTAATTGGTTAGAAACAGATGAAATTGTAAAATTTCCTTACATTTATTGGAATTTACTTTTCTTCTATTTACCCATGAAATGTTTAAAAATCCAATAAACGTTCAAAATAAATATTTCACTTCCACTCAAAATTAACCAACCAAACAGCTTATCAATTTTAACAAGATTTCATTCCAATTTCGATTTCGATTCCAATTCCAATTTCTTTGGAAAACATTCTGCAAAACAAACGGCCCTAAAAATGATAGATCGAATTTTGATAGTGTCAAACATATGTGTTAGTGGTAGCCAATCTTGGCAATGATCTGTAATTTGAACAAGAGACCAGCCAAGGTCAAACCTTATTTCAGTCACAAAAGTGGTGTAATTTCAAAGTGTTATTTGGGTTTCAGGAGTCTCAAACAACATACTAGTCATTTTGATGAGCTTTCTAATTTTCACTAAAGGGCCTTGGTGACGCTTCGAATGGTCAATAAGTGCGAACAAACACGTCTTTTGCCTTGTTAGCCCAACAAATGCGACCCTCCGACCAACCTTTTTTTTCTTCAACGGCAAATTGGATTACTGACGAGCACCGACCCAACCTGATCATCTTCATTAGTCGAGTACGTAACACAAGATCACACTTTAAAGAAAACTCATCACAAGTGAAAGAAAACCCCCTCCAACCAACTCATGTGTCCTTTTTCCACACCAAAAGCCCTTACCGTTCTACACCATAGATCTAACCAAAAAGTCTCACCCTTCGAGTCAAAAACTCGCTCTCATTTTTCTCAAAACTCAACTCTAATAAAATAATATTGTTTTGTCATTTTGAAATATTTTTAACATAAAACGGGTTCCATCCCAAACCCACATCATTAAAATAGGAGAGGACGTATTTTTACAAAAATCAACCAAAACAGGTCTTCTGAAAACTACTTATAAATCTAAAAGATCCAAAGATTCTCAAGCTCAGTTTGGCCCAATAAGACCGAACATATTGGCCCAATAAGTAAATATGATGGCTATAATCTATAGGAGTCAGGGGTGTTTGGATGAATGACCTCAATTTTAGCATCGTAATTTCTAGAGTATTGAAAAATAGTTTGGTTTAGACTAGGATTAGGTCAACTAATTTTATGATAATAAAAAGGAAAAGGAAGAAAGAAGATAACAGAACCATGGTTTGGTGACATGACGAGTAACAATAAAAACGTTTACATCTTTTCAACTAACAAAAACAAGTAGAAGACGTGTGAGCGGGAAATCTTACCCACAAAGCCCTCGCCCACAAGGTCCGCTCTATTACCACTAATTGACCCCGATAATGCCCATTCCACCACAAAATCCACTTATGTGAAGAAATTTTCATAAATCATTCAAACTGATTGAACAATCCAAACCAGGGCAAGTCAACCGATTTAAATATATATACAATTCAATTCAAGTTCTAGCTTTGACAGCTTACACTTTTAAACTTAAATCAGCTTGAGAGATACATTATTTATTTTTCTCATTTTAGAAACATGAAGTAATGAATATGCATTATTTTAATGAACCATCCCTATCATTTTCAAAGAATTGAACTGTCAAAAACTAAAAATACACCATTAAACTGTAAAAATCGATCAGTTCGACCAAATCAACCAACTCGACTGGTTTGAGTTGTGCGCATAATATGCCTCGCATCGTATATAATGGTCTCTATTTTTAAGTCATGACAGTATGCAAAGACCCAATTTATATATTAACCTTCCAAGAATGAATACATTCTCTATAACTCAATAACTTTATTATCCTAAATGCTTTACTTATATGCATTATATAATATATATATATATATACTATATATATATATTCCTACCATCAACTCTCCCCTTAATCCATAAATCTGCATCATGTCCTATGATTTTGGGAAGGGGTCTTGATTGGGGCCCAGATATCTGCACCATTGCTGCTAGCAACTCCCGTCATATACGACATCGGAACCAGACACAACCCTTTCCCTATCAAGTTATATGAATCTGAATCCTACAAAGTACAAACCACGATACAAAGCAAATAATCAGACATAAATGCATACTTGCATATGGGTGCCAGGGCACGTCAAACAAGTTGGGTAATAGGTTAAAAAGGGGTTGACCACTTAACTTTGTAGACCCATCATAATTTTTGCAAGTTATGTTAAGTTTTATAAACACTAAATATATTGATCAAAGAACTATATCATCAAAGAAATAGGCTAGTCTTTTGTTAAATAAAATAGTTGTGACTCGTTTGACCTGTTTAACTTGTTATATTTATATCCTTGTTTACTATTTTATCAATTTGACATGGCATCAATTATATATCTATTACATTTGAAAGTGATGTAAATAGTAGTAATTTGCTATTGGTTGTTCGTGACACTTGACATGCACTGATTGGGACCTTGGTTTTTTTCTTCCTTTTTTTGTTTTCCCTGGATTTTTTGAGTCACACGTAGAAGCTAAACAACAACAACAAAAAGGAGCGCTAACCCAAAGTCGCACGCACCCTAACCCCTTCCAGTTGTAATGTGGATGGGTTGACATTGCCATTGTAATGGGTTAAACATAGAAAAACTTTTCTCTTAAACTCGAGTAAGAGGCTATTGGTTCTCACCTGAGACTGAACTATTGGGCTGCTGTGAAGATAAGGAGCACTCAAAACCTGAAACAAAATACAAAATGTGAGGGTATTTTCAGAAAATATTAATGAACTTGATCGATACATTCATGTGGTTTTCAAATTTGATAGTGGAATATCATCATTAAACCATTTTTCTAATCAATCTTTTGCATTTCTGGAGACAAAATGAGGTTTATTATAGAGTACAGTATGTTGATATGATCAGTGGCAAACCTTGACTTGGTCATGAAGAAAGTGTATGTACTCTATTGCCTCGAGAAGCACTGAAGCAGTATCTGTCTGCAATTAAAAAACATGTATAAATGACTAATTAGGTTTCTTCTCTATGCATACGACATCAAAATGATTATATTTTTTCCGCTTAGGAGTTTGAGGTTCTAGATTTTGATGTACCTTGCCATATGGTGAGACAAGCTCTTGAAGGGCTGCTATCCTCTCACCAACCTTCTCTTTTCTTTCCTATTAACAAAGTCAAAACAGTGTTTCAATAATTTCTGCATACATTATTCAGACCATATATCAGAGTAAGTGAACGTGACAGGTAAGACTGAGGTGAAAGACTGTGCAGGATGGGCTAATTGGTGATTGGTCAAACATGCTTGGGCCGTTACACGTAACCATTATGTATGTCGAAACTAGTTGGGTTGACCCAAAACACCTTTCATCCATTTTTTTCCTAAACAACTAATGTTAACAGATATAATTGTCTAATAATCTGAATAACGCAACTTAGGAGGTTGAATACTTGAATGCATAAAAATACAATTTGGGCGCCATAGCGACCAATTATAGATAACACACCCTGAAAATAATAATCAGGTGATAAAATATGACATCGAAAAGGGTGCAGAGCCCCGAAGAAGAAGAAGAAGAAACCTTGGGGGAAATGGACAAACCAGCCTTGTGCCTTTTTGGTGTTAAAGAAGTTAGACTCCCTTGCTCAATAGATACTGGACTCCACTTATGATCCATCATTTTAGCCACTGGCTATATTTCTTTCGTCTTGATTGCAAGTATTAACTGCCAGAAACTGTAAACAAAATATATAAGATACATATATATTCATAGATAACTTAGTTTCAAATTTCATAACAGATTTGGTTCGGAGACTATCTTACTGCCAAGAGTAGGATGGGGTGTTTAACAAGTGAATTTAAACCAAACAATAAACAGCTTGAGTGCAAGCTAGCTTTGGAGAGATCATTACTTGGAAAACAATCAATCTCAATTCTCAAAAGATTTTAATTTTCAACCTCGAGTTCCTTTAAAGAGGAGACCAAGCCTAATCAAGTGTGTGCCTATCTTGGAGCTCATTCATTGAGCCCAAGTTCCATAAATTAAGCTCAAGCAGACTCACAATCCTATTGACCGTAAGAAGCAAAGCATCAAAAAGAAATCACATATGCAGCTTCAATGAAAGCTGCTTTGGGACAGAAAATAACTTCAATTTAATACAAGGATAAAAACCAATTAGCCACAAGGTTGTTGTGACAGGGAAGTCAAGCAACATTAAATCACTAAGTTGACAATTCATCAAGAAAGAAAAAACAAACATGACCGTGAAAGAAACAGGCATGTTGCTATTTGGTGCATTTCTTTAATGTCATCTCACATCTAACTGGTCTCAGATTAAAATCTATAAAACGTATACAAGAACGTCACGATTAAACGTCAATTATCTTAATCTAATCCCAACTTATCATAATCCATGCTAGATGTAACATCCCAACAAAAGGAGAGTGATATGATTAAATGAACGGTATATTCTAGTCAAATAATCAACCTAACTTATATATTATCATTATTATATTTCAACATGGGCCCCTGGATGGTATACCTAGAGTTAATTATTGTATAGATGATATCATATTTCAATACATAAATGTCTGAAAGTAGCACACATATCATATCTTTAGATTACTGTAGGGCCCATCATTCTTATTCAAAAAGAGTAGGTAAGTATGTCCCTATGAAAGACATCTGCTCTTCAGTACATCAGTAAACAAACATCAAGTATTCAAGTACTCATGTCAAACCATATATGATATAACCACACAATAACCACAAATAATGATCTTAAAACCCTAGATAATTCTGAATATTTTCAAATCCATGGTTAAAGGCTACAAATCATCTTAAAACCCTAGATAATTCTGAATATTTTCAACTTTAGGTTTCCTTTATGACGTATCATCCACACAAACATAAATAATCTCCAAAATGTTCAAACATCACAAACACATCATGACTGCAAATCAGCAACTCAACGAACAAAATCACGATGAACAGAATCAGATGAACAACAATATGCACATAATCGTAACATAAAGCGCAATTTTGATCTTATACCACTAGCGAAAGAATTCACCTGTGGATTCAGGCGTTAATTGAACGCTTATTGAAAGCGAATTTCATAACCGAACCTCTGATCATATAATATTCTGCATATATGTGTATATATACGTCGGATTTTGCGGAAACAGAGAGTTTTAGTTGGTTTTTTGATTTATTTCAGTGAGATTTACTTGAATAAACAACACAATCGATCGCCGGAGATATGTCGATCGCCGGCCGGCGTTGCGACGGTGTAAGTGTGTGTAGAGCAGAGGGGGGAAGAGGATTTTGAAAGCCGTGTAAGAGTGGGCATTTATAGAAGGGTAAGGATTGTTTTATAGTATTTTAATGAATATTACGAGTTTATCTTTTTATTTTTAACAGCAATTTTTATTATCAGAAAATCAATCAAACTTTTATGTCGTTGGATTCGAACTTACAATTTTTTGATTGGATAACAGAATTTTTACCATCAACTTATCTCCTTGAAAGACTACCACGAGGTTATTTATAATAATTTATAATTTTTTAATAATTAAATGATAATTTTATAGGGTTGTTTGATAGTCTTGGTTACCTTTTAATAGTCCATATCTTTTGATGGTTAAAAGTTAACTCAATCGAATGATTAAGAGGTTAAATCATAATAGTATTTTTTAACCATTCAGTATTAAAGTTACCATATAACTATTAAAAGATTATGAACCATTAAAAGACTATCAAATAATCCCTAAGTTTGAATGGTTAATATATAACATCTTAATGGTTAACTTTTACACATTCAGAATTAAGATTGCATTCTTAACTATTAAGAGACTATAAACTATTAAAAGGTAGCATTTTGATGATCATTAAGAGGCTACCAAATAGGTCATTTAGTAATTGGAAAACAATCTATCTATTCTGATATACGGAGCTTTTTTGCGACACATGGTTCGATTCCGTACATTATCATATTGATTTTCCCGTTTCTAACATTTAGTTGAATCACATTCTTCTTTCTTTGATTTTTTTCTATCAGGACGATTTTTTTTATAAGTGGATACCCGACTTAATATATACACATAAGATCTAGATAGATAACTTCATGTCGTGATATGCATCCTTGCATACACATCAATGTACAAAGAATATATTACCTATGCATACAAAATCCTTTCTACACACAATTATGAATTTCAAGTCAACTAGGATTGAACCCCATGCGCGTTGCTGCGGGATCTCTTTGTAGGGTAACGAAAACCATATTAGCATAAAAGAGTAAGAAGTCATCGACATGTTTTCTATGTCAAAATGTCATAACTATTTTAAACATAAGAGTACATTTTAAACATAAGAGTACATTGATGTTATATATCAACCAACGATTATACAAAAAGATGGTTTGGCTAGATATATACATAAATACGTGATAGCCCAACCAACGGTTGTAAAAAACATATGTATCAACTTTCGTAAAGTAAATAGTAGTTTGTTTAAATTTGTAATTTAATTCCAAAAAGAACTTTTAAAGAACATCATTTAAGCAAACCCATTAAAATTTTAAGTTATTTTAGCTGTGTATTATAAAATTGAACTCTAAGATATACTATTTTGTCAATGTGAATGTTATTGTATGCATATATGTGAGTAAACTAAGTTATGCTTATTTATAAGTTATTAAATTTAGGTGGTCAAATTAAAAGGTTTTAACGGTTTCCTGGAGAAACCGACATGTTGTAATAATATATATAATTTCTCTTTGAAACACATATAAGATTCAATATTCCAACAAAAAACACATACAAATCGGAAATTAGAAAATAAAAAACGAACAATGAGAATTTGCAAATTTATTTGTAAATACTGGTGATATATGATTCAACGTTCGACAAAGTAACAGACATAATACAAACGAATTAAGAATAACAGGATGATTGACAACTCCAGATGTAAGGGCAGAGCTTTTAACCCCCCCCCCCCCCCTCTCTAGTGTTTTTCCACTCATATAACGATACAAAAAAAAATTATGGGTTACATGACAACCCCCCCCACCCCCTCATATGTGTTCAAGCTCTGCCACTTTTGGGATGAACACGAGATCAAAAAGGTGCTAATGGCAACAAGGGCGAGTGGCCATAATTGCGATAATGGTAGTGATTGGTGGTAGTGAACGTTGTGACACGACAAAAATAGGGTGGTTGGTGCTGGCGGTGGTGTGTGGGGAACAACTACGGCAGGGTGGCCGACTGTGGCAGCGGCAGTGCAATCGGGTGCGGATGCGATACCAATAAGTGATCAACGGTTTTAGTTAGTTTTTGTTAAAGTCCTACGGCCATTTGAAAGGGTTGTTAACATCCTTTTGGTAGCACCGGATATGTAATCAAACTAGTAAAGAATTTATCTGATCGGTTCGGATATGTGCAATGTCCTGACTTGGAGATGAATGTTTACCCCTCCTTATTTCATGAGTCTAATAGATGGAGATGAAATTGATCCGAAATACAATGAGTGACTTGTTAATTGGTATACGAATCTTGACCACAACATAATAGATAAACCTAAAACAGAACAAGAGTGGTCGCATTGATTCCTTGTATCATTAGGGTTATTGGCATTAAGTATAAACAATTATTATGTCATTAAAATATAAAATTACATCTATAACATTTGTTGGCATATGCTTATATTTTAGGCTTATATTTTAAAATAGCTTATAGCTTTTATTCTACAAGTTAGGGAGTGTTTGGTCTAGCTTTTATTTGTTGGCTTATGCTTATATTTTAAAGTAGCTTATAGTTTATTTTCTATTATTTGATAAGCTCTTTTTAAGTGTTTGGATTAGCTTATATTCTACAAGTTGATAAGTTCTTTTTAAGTGTTTGTGTTAGTTTTTTTTTATTAGCTTATGTTAGTAAAATGATCAAAAGGGTCATGGTTACATATTATCACATAACTTATATTTTATATTTTGTTTTTATGAGTTCTACCATCATTTTTGGATAAATTTATATCGATAATGACGTAAAACATCTACAAAAATACATTAATATTCAATAAACATTCATCTTGGTTTGGTTAGATCTCCTGCAATCATATCTCTAACTACACTCATGTATAGAGGTTAGTTGCCAGCATCTGAATCAGCCTCTTAATGATTCAGATGTTTGAATAGTTCAGCACTTAATGGTTCAGACTGTTTGTTTCGCGACCAAATATCTAAATGGTTCAGACATTTGCCTCCGAATGGTTAAGCATTATATTAATGCTGAACGATTAAGAGGTCTAGTGCTGAATGGTTAAGACCTCTTATCTGAATCGGTCAGACATTTGCATTTGAATAGTTAAGCGATATACTAGCTCTTAATGATTTAGACATTTTAATGGTTCAAACCTCTTATTGGTTCAGCACTTAGTCATTCAGAAATTCCCAAACAGCCCCTAAATCATCTATTCTATGTTTTGTACTTATGTCTTCATTTATTTCATTAAGTCACTAGATCCTCTACTATCAATACCATTATTAGGAGTGTAAAATTCTTGTTGCACCTTGTTAAATCCTTCATCACATGTATCTTTTCTTCTAATATAATTATGAATTGCCATAGATGTTAGCACGATCTTCACTTGTGTCTCGTATGTGTAATTGATATGCATATGTTGTAATATCTCCCATCTAGCCTTTCATACTCTAAAAGTTCATTTAATGACATTTTTCAATGATGAATGATGGTAGTTAAATATCTTTTTAGGCCCTCTAAGAGCAAGACTAGCAACCGTTTTTCCACAACGAAAATCTAGTATATGATATCGAATGTTGGTTCCTTTATATAAAGCAAGATAACCTCTAGTGGTTGGATATCCAGCATCAACAACGTAATATTTATCTATAATGAATAAAATAAATAGTATTACTTATACAAAAAGTTAAGCAAAACATAAGGTTTAAGCAAACATGGAATGGTACTAACCACCATTTGCCTCTTATTAATTATGCGTTAAATCCATCATTCTTTAATTTGTTACCGTAATAAGTTGCTTCAATAATTATTAATTCATCAACATTTGAGAGCAAATGAATAACTTACACCCTCACACAAATAAGTTTTTAAAATAAGCTAAAAAACCATCTTCAAATAAGCTTCTTCAAATTAGCTTATATAACTAATAAGCATAAGCTTAAAAAGCTAAATCAAACACCAAGTTAAACTTATTTTGTAAAAAAAAGCTAAAAAATCTATAAGCTTTGTTAAAAAAGCTAGACTAAACACCCCCTTGGTGTCTTAAAAACAGATATAATATCAACTTTGTACTAAAAGATTTATTATATAATAAGATAGTTTATTCTCAATTTTAATTCTAAATTATTGCTCAACCAAACACATTAATGTGATATTCATATTCTAATAAACAAATTTTGAGAATCAAAACATTTGAGAAATGAAATTTAGATTCGAGTTATATTAAACATCCTTTTAAGATTTTAATATTGACGTTAAGGAATTCCGTTCTCACTTATTTGGTAGATGCTTTTTTTTTAGACGGTTATTTGGTAGATGCTATAATCATAATATTTGACGTTTAAAACTTAGATTTTCATTTAATTGGTATGGAAGAATACATGATACTCACAATTAAGCATGAGAATTATGATATATTTTTTTAAACATTTGTTATTAAACTTTTTTTTTGTTTTTTATAATAAACCGCTTTAAAAATATATATATATATTTTTTAGATTTGCTTATTATAACTTTTGAATTTTGAATATTTTGGTCTATAAAAATTTTATTTTTAAAAACATCAATTTAATATTTTGTATTTTATAAAAGGTTGGTGTTTCAGAAAATTTCCTTATATTATAAAAATATTTTTATTAAGAAATTACTTTTAAAAAAATAATATTATTAGTAGTTGATGTAATTATTTGTTAGGAAATAGAAGCAAAAAAATTAGAATTAGAGGTCTCGAATTATATTAAGTGTCCATTTAAAATCTTATTTTATTATAATAGATATATGATAAGATTTGCTATTATTATTGTTATCTATCTATTAATAAAAGGGGCATTTACATATTTTGTTTTCTTAATATCATTAATTACATATTTTCTCAAGCTAAAAAATCAATTATATGTTTCCTCTTTTTAATATATATATATATATATATATATATATATATATATATATATATATATATATATTACATATTAAATTAATTCATTTCATTAAAGTTAACTTGTTGAATGAGTATTAATCTTTAACTTTATGAAAATATTTATATTTTCCTTTCCAAGATCATTAGTTGCATATTTTGAGTGTTCTGTACAAATAAAAACAACAAAACTACGTCTCCAAATTCGAAAGTTTAAAACTTCATTTCAAAAAAAATCACTGATAATCAAAGTTATATATTTAAATATACAAAAATTATCAAAATTTTAAGCAATTACAATACTAAAAAACCGGTATGTGAAAAGTGGATAGTAAAAATAAAGTGTAGAAAAGTGATTTAATAAGTTAATTAACAAAATGGACATATGTGTAATATACATGTTTTAGGAATGAGAATATGTAATTGATTTTATGACTTTAAAACTTATGTAACCAACGGTTTTATAAGGGAAAATATGTAAAAATCCTTTAATAACAATTTATATTTTTTGGGGGACATGTGACATAATTCTAAAAGTAAACTTCACTTTTGCTCCATGTGGTTTGATCAAAATAACGGTTTGTATCCAAAGGTTTCAAAATCTTGATTTTACTCATTGTGGTTTGCAATTCATTTCAATTAACTCCAACTCATTAACACCATTAGTTTTATTCTATTAAATGAAGGGACATTTTAGTCAATTCATTGTTAGGGACTAAATGTGCAATATATCTAAAGTTGTTGAGGGATTAATTTGGTAAATTAGGTAAAACAATTAACTAAAATGTCCCCTGCCCTTTCCTTTTGTCCCTTGTCAATTCCACCGCCACTACCGCCCGTAGTAGCTCTAGCATCACCCCCTGCACCACCGCCATCATCCACCGCCGCTACCACTCCACAGCACCACCACTACCACCACCCGCCTCTGACATCACCCTTGAGCCACCCCTAGCGTCTACCTCTGACAAAACCCCTACCACTGGTCATCTACGACTTCCCCAAATCTACACCTCACAACCACCACCACCATCAATTTTTCCGGCAAAACCCCTTTCGGCCATCCCCACGCCAACGCCTTTTATCTTCATCATCACACGCCACCAACAGTAACACTCATCATCACTGGTAGCAACACCCACCGCCACCAGCAGTGACACCCATCGCCACCAATACCACCACCTTTCGCCACCGGGAACACTACACCTTAGCCTTCTTTCTTTATAAATAAGAGTCTCTAGCCTAACCCAACCGTCTCATTAGTTAGTATAAATCCTAGCCCCCATCGCGATTCCAGATCTGGCAACTTGCAAATGAATTTGGCATTTAGATCTATTGTGGTGGTTCAAGAAGGGATAGGCAATAATGTTATGGTTCAAGGGGGCGACGGTGGTAGTAGCTGTGTGTGGAGGGATGGGTAGAAACGAGGAAGGGATGTGGTCGTGGTTGTTGTATGATTCTGGCAGCTGTGTTGTGGTGGTGTGGCAATTGTGAGATGTGCGGTGGTGGTGTGGTGGTTAGGAGCTGTATGGTGGTGGTGTGGCGGTTGGCGGTTGTGTGGTGGTGGTGTGGCGGTTGGCGGTTGTGTGGTGGTGGTGTGGCGGTTAGCCATTGCGTGGTGGTGGTGTGATGGTTGGTGGTTGTGTGGTGGTTAGTGGTTGCGTGGTGGTGGTGGTTGGGTGGTGATGGTTGTGTAGTGGTGGTGTGGTGGTTGGCAGGTGACCTAGAGAAGTGAAAGAGAGAGAGAGAGTTATAGTGTGTGTGAGAGAGATATTTTTATATTTATAAATGAGTTTTGAATAAGTACATTATCAGCCCCTATTTGTAAAAAGACTAAAATGCCCTTGTGATTAACAGAATTACTTAACGGTGTTAGTGAGTTGGATTTAATTGAGACGAATTGCGAACCACAAGGAGTATAATCAAGATTTTGAAACCTTTGGATGAAAACCGTTATTTTGACCAAACCACAGGGAGTAAAAACGAAGTTTACTCTAATTCTAAATATAGTAAATCTAATTTTTCTGTTTCTCTCTCATATTAAATAATTACAATATAAACTAATGATATTATTTAATTGTTTTTCAGAGTAAATATTTTTTAACAAATTAAAAAATAGATATTTTATAAACGCAATTTCTAAAGAAAAAATATTTATAAAATAAGAATTTTTTTTTAAAACATCAAACTTTTTTAAAAATACAAAATGTTTTAAAACCCGTGTTTTTGTAAATAATTTTTTTATGAAATGAAAATAATTAATCTTCTAAGTTATGATAAGGATTTTTAAAAATGATATTTTTTAAAAAACGGTTTGTTTTAAAACACAATGTTTGAAAACCAACTTTTTATTGAAAAACGAAAAAGAAATTAAAAACAAAAGTTTAGAAACTAATATCGTTATTTTATTACTTCAAATTTTTATACATACGTAATTTTAATTATATCTTATTTTAAAATATTATATAAATTTTTTTGTTAATAACTATTTAAATTTTATTTATTAAAAATGTGTAATATATACGTTTAGTTATTTGAAAATAACAAAAGTTTGTTAATTTTTAGCGGCAAAGTCACATCAATATAATTGAAAAGTGAACTTAATAGGCCCCACTTAGTACCTTTGTTAGCAGCATTCTTGCAGAATTAAACTTTCAATCTCCATCGTTAAAAAGGATTTTTGACACGTGTCATGATCTGAACGAACTGATGCACGATAAAGTCGTCATTCAGTGGCCCCACGCGCTTTTGCCTTCGTGTTAGTCAACTGTTACTGCCGAAATAGGGCTAAAGTATGCTTATATAGTCCTATAAGTTTTTATTATCTTGCATTATATGTCCTTCTGTTTCATACTTGAATAAATCAGTCCCTATATTAAGTTACATAGCAGAAAATTAGAAAAGAACTAGTATTAAGCTCCTTCGTTGCGGGGAGGCGTAAAACCATGACAAGTAACATCAATGTCATATCACCGTTAGTGACTACCAACACAGGAAGAGCTAGCATTAAAAATGGAAATAAAATCAAATGAAATATAGACGTAAAAACATTGAACCACACACACAAAATATAAAACATTAAAAACAATAAGTAAGTCGATTTAGGACTCATACGTTGCGACGGAGCTGTTAAATGAAAAAAATAGGCATAACAATTTTGAACTACACGCACACGTTACGGCGTATTAACTCTTCAAATTTAAACCAAAAGTGTAAAATGAAAAAACTATAAAAAATAAAAAGTATAGAACAACAAAGTTGAAAGTGAAAACTCACAAGAGTTAAATATTATAAGATATAAAAGTATCGAGTTTAAAATAAAACATTAAAAGAAAGAAAAAAAAGCATGTGGCACCTTCAATGCTTATTTTACAACAACTAATATAACTTTAGGTTGGTAAATAGTAATATTTAAATGTTCTGCCAACCCGTATGTCCATAAGGTTAAATGTATAAAATTTAAAGACGTAAAAAATATATTTATAAGGTTAACCCATCAACCTGTGTAACTCATTTACGACAACGTCACTAACCACTTATCAATCATTAAATCTTATTACTAACTTTTTATCAACTCATTTAACTCATCTGACATATATAAGTTATAGAAATCATGTTTAAATTATATGATTTTAAATGTGTTCGATGTATAATATATATAGTTTTATTAAGGTTCATCAGTTTAAATTACGATACAACTAACACCTCCAACTCTATTCCGTTACGTTTGAAATTAGTATCTCATTTAATGTCACATCCATAAAAAGCTAAAGAAATTTAGGATAACAGGATGAATAATTAGTTGTGTTCTAACCTTGACAAAATAAAAAAACCATTCAAGAACAAAATTGGATGAATAGAACGATCTAGCCTCGTTTGTACCATATGAAATTACACTCTGCTAAATATACTCTTTATTAGTAAAAATAGAAATATCAAATATATATATATACAATAAAAATAAATAGAGTGATATATATTTAACACAACCCAATTGCAAATCTACATAAATCATAAAGTAAAGAAAAATTGGATGAATAGAATGATCTAGCCTCGTATGCATTGTTGTCACGACTGGATCAGATCGGCAGGATCGGCCGGTCCAACCGGGATTCGGTTGGGCCACCGGTCCGATCCACCCCAAACCGTTTCCTTCTTCAAGAACCGGCCGGTTCGAACCGGAAACCGGTTCGGACCGGATTTTTTATTTTTAATTTTTTTTTTAATTTTTTTATTTTAATGGGTTTAACGGGCAGGTCGGATGATGAATTTTAGTGTTGGATGTATAATTATTGTTGAGTTTTATATATAACTATAAAATACATACATAAATTACTTATATTGAATTATATACATAACTATATATAATATAAATATATATAATTATGACGTCATCCGGTTCTTAAATCCGGTCCTACCACCAAACCAGTAAGACGTCTGGTTCAACGTCCAATTCAGTTATAAAAATATTGCTCGTATGTAACATATGAAATTACACTCTATGCTAAAGATACTCTTTATTAGTAAAAGTAGAAATATGAAATATATATTCAATAAAAATAAAAACGTTTAGGATACATTTAACATAGCCCAATTACAAATCTACAGTAATCATAAAATACGAATAAGAACATACATGAAAGCATGAGGTTTATAGGTCAAAATGCATCCCCGACATATAGAAACATTATCTTATCATGTTTCTTTTTATTTGTTCAATTACGATAAAACATTAATGGCTAGTGTCAACATGCATTTCTCATAAGATCTTCACACCCACGTTTTACATATTCTAGAAACTTAATGATTAACCCTTATAAAGTTCGAACAATATTTAAGGTATATAATTATGTGAACCGATTATATTAACTAATTTTCTTCCTCGTTATTTGATTGGTCCACGTATGGATATTATAAAAAAAAGTAATATATATAGGCGTAACATTTCTTAAAGAAGAAAGTTGATCCAAAAGTTTGCAAGAACATTTTTGCATCTAATTGATTGTGAAATATGATTCATATAACAAATATGAGAAGATAATAAATTTTAAACTTAATAAATATTTTACCTGTTAAAAATAGAGAGTTTTAGTTCTGGACACTTTGCCAAGCTATTAATCATCCAGTATTTTAGTTTACAATAAAAAATTATAAATAATAAATTTTGATAATAATTTGACTGTTTATACATGTATAACTATACCTTCTCAGTTACGAAATCTTAAGGTTACATCTAACGGCGCGTGATGGGGTGCCTAGACCTATCACGTCAAAAACATCGCCTCCTAGACGTTGCAAGCGTTAATGTAATTATCATCATAGCATGATGCAAACAGGGATGAGTTTTTTTTCTATCTCTATTTTTCCAACCAATCACAATCACACCTCAATTTTAATTTTAAATTAAACATTACTTTCATACAAACACTATTAGTCCATTACAAACTTTTATAGTAATCACACCATTGTCCACGTAACATCTCGGTGACATCATTTTTTCATCACTATCAAATACCAATGACTAAAATTCTAACTTAAATTATTTTTTTAATTAATTTTTTTTAATCATGATTTTGTTTTTATTATTGATCGAACTATAACAAACTCAACTGTCAACTTTTTATTCGGTGGTCATCCATTGTCCCTTGAAAAAATGTTTCAAATTCTAAGGTGGGCATATTCTAGATTTGACTATTCAAATATAAAGTAGATAACTTAGAAACAAACCAACATAAATCATGGCATGAAATAAGGTTTTTAATATGTTGTTAACATCAACATACATATTTGAATTTTGTTGTGGAAAGAGGGAAAGTCTTTAAAGCAATAATAAATTCAAACCTGATATACATTAGTTATGGTGTAGTTTAGGAGTGGTGTAAGAGCATTCACGGTTTATTCCTTATCTTTATTCATATAATTACACTAAAAACATTACTTTTTCTCTCATCTTTTTAATTAAATAATATTTTTTATACATTTATCATTACATTTTCTCTCTCCTACACTCACAAAACTTTTAAAAATATTAAAAAATTATAAGGGTTTGAACAGTAATTCCTTAATTTACAGATTGAACAGTAACATTTCTCTCTCATCCACTCACAACCACTTACAACCATTCCATATAATTTAAGGATTACACTCACATAAATATACCAAACCTGCTGTGAATGCTCTAAGATTGTTGTTCAAAAACAATAAACTTTGTTACATTATCGGTTGTCGAGCCATGTCCTTAAGTCGCATGGACTAGATCTAGCCTTCACTGAGCCTAGATGAAGCTATAAAATAGACTTAATTACACGGGTGATCCCTGTGATTAGATCTGGTTTTGTTTTTGGTCCCTAACTCTTAGAAATTACATGATTGATTCAATAGTTGGCACAAACGTAACATGCTTGGTCCTTGAAGTGGATGGACGTTAACTTTGACTGTTACATTATTTTAAATGACTAAAATATCCCTAATAAAACCCTTCACCAGTCGCCACTTTCAGCCACCCACCACCCCCTTCCATCGCCGACAACTCACCTTCCACCGCCGGTGACGCGCCTTTAACCCGCTACACTTCATCTTCACCACAACCACCCTTCCATCGCAATCTGATCTTCCACAACACATAGCGATCTCATCCATTGCTTTGAAGTGATTTTCAACAGAAAAATCGAACTTGGAGACAGAAACTCCTGGTGGAAGAACTTCGTTATCATGACAATCAGATTGTCGTTGATACTCCATCGTTAACCAAACGTAATGAAAAATTTAATTTATATGTACAGGAATTTAATTTACTCTAAAGTAGAGTGTAACTTGCATTCTTGCAAAACAAGAGTTGTGGTGACGTGAGTCGTTTGAATTAGTTGAAGGATGTTTGAAACAAAATCGAATGAACAAGGAAGAAAATCGATGAAGAACAGGGGATATTAGGGCTGCTACTCGTCGCAGGGTTTTGGTCGAACAAGAAGGGGATATCCATGTTGATTTCTAGGGTGCTGGTGGTGACAGTAGTTGAAGGTGGCGGTGTTGGTGACGCTAGTTGAAGGTGGCGGTGGCGGTGGTGGTGGTTGAAGGTGGAGGCTTTGATGGTGGGAGGAGGTGGTAGGATGTGGTAATCTGAATGGTGAAGAAGAAAGAGTGAAGGGTATTTTTGACATTTTACACGTACTTAACGGCAATAATTAATGACAATAATTAATGTCCATCTACTTCAGAGACCAAGTCTATTATATTTGTGTCTACAATTGGACCAACCTTGTAATTTTTAAGAGTTAAAGACCAAAAGTGAAATCAGGCCCAACCAAATAGACTACCGTATAAAATATAGAAAACTGGTAATGAATCCCGAGAACCACCCACTGATAGTCAAGCAGGTATTGTATTTAAGTATGTATCACACACATGTTTGTATATAACTTATGATGGTATGTATATAATGTAAACATAGAAATTCAAGCACATGTTATTCTAAAAACGAACCCAAACTACATGTTTTTATCATTGTGTTTGTAATATTGGGTCATAGTTCTCAGACTTTTTCAGCAGACTTGTTGTGTATAAAATGTACTGTGTATAATTAATAAAAAGTAAAAATTTTATGGCTCAAATTAGGCTGCAAATTATGATACTTGATTAGTAAAAAAGCGGCAGATTATCATAAATATTGTCAGCGGTAGATAGGCAAAATTTTCTCTTAACAATTATTTAGTTAACACCATCTCGTAATTCAAACTCTTCTACGCATATCATCTTTCTGATATAGGCAAAATTTTCTCTTGACAATTATTTAGTTAAGATATCAGCAGCTTGAGCTTGAGTGTTACATAATTCTAACTGCACGTGTTCTTCCTAACCATCTCATAAATAAAGTGATGCTTAAGTGCTATACGAGTAAACATGCTTTTGTTGTCATCGATGCATCCTCTCCGATCACTATCAGAGTACCCAACCAAGATTACTTCTTGATTGCAGCTAGCTATCTTGTATCATAAACCATATTTGAGGGTCCATAGCACACACCTCAAAATCCTTTAGGAGCTCCAAAATGAAGTTTGAAAGGATTTTGCATGAATCGAAAGACAAGACTTACATAAAGAGCAATATTTAGACTAGAATGGGTAAGGTAGATAAGACTACCTATCAAGCTTATGTAGTTTTCAATATCAACTTTTTTAGAATAGTCATCTGTCACAGTCCAACCGATGACGGAATCATAGGGGCAAACACATATGTATCGATTGTTTATATCACATGATGATAAATAAGTTGAAATAATATTAAATATTATTTTTATTGATAAACGCTAGTCAATCATTGTTACATTCAAACATGAATCAAGTAAAACATAATAAATATCTTTTACTAATCTAGGTCTAGAATCCTAGATGTGAGTAGATTTGGGCATAAAAGCCAGTTTGGAAATCCAAACCAATTTCGAAACCGGTCAACGTTTATGGTCAAAACTGGTTTGGGTTGAGCCGGTTCCAAACCGTCCTGAACTGTCTGTTCCCCAACCAATTCGGTCATTCCCCCCGTCAAACCGGTTTTCAAACCGATTGGAAGTTAAAACCGGTTCCAGAAGAACTAGTTTTTCAAACCGATTTTTGAAAAACTAGCCGCTACTAGCTGCTACTAGCTGCTACATAGCCGTTATTTTGGCCGTTGGAGGCTTTTTTTGGCTGTTTTTTTGTCTTTCTTTACCCATTTGATCCAGATTAGATAGTATAGATATGTGGTAGGTGTTTTGGTTGATTCACAACAATAAAAATGCTCTATACACTCTAAAATCTAAAAAAACGCTCATTACTTTCTTCATGTTTGAGAAAACTGTCAAATTAGCTTCATCTAGTACTAAATCTTTCGTCGGTTGTGATGCCTCTTCTCAAAATGTTGTTCTTCGGGTTATCCATACAAAGAGGAATCAAGAGATTTGGTGCAACTATGAATGTATGAGATGTTGACGGGTCTAAACAAGGCTCGTTGCAAGTTGTGTTTCAAACTTTCTTCAAAGGATGCCAATTCTACTTTGAAAAACTACATCGAAAAGAAATATTGTAAAACATTTAAAGGAGAACCGTCTTGAGGTTAAACTTTGATGACAAATGAAGGCAATTTATGGGCTTACAATGTTGATGCAGTTCGAGAGCAAATGAAGTATTTTGTAATCCAAAAAAGCTTACTGTTCAAGCACTTTGACATTAACTTTTGACTCAGCTAATTCAATGAATTCTACAACCGTGTTACACACATATAAGTCGTACTACACTTAAAAGGGATTGTTTAAAAATATGGAAAAAAATTAAAAATAAATTAATTTATTTGTTAAAAATTTACAAACCAGTGTTAACTTAACTAATGAAAATCTACTAATCATCCAAGCTTCAACGGTAGCTTCGGAATCTGTTTTTTCTATTAGTGGCAGAATTATATCAATACGGAGACTCAACTCACTTCTCAAGCGGCTAAAATATCCATTTGCTTGAAAGATTATTTGGATGCCGCGGAAAGAATACAAGACAAATGCTCACTTGAAGGTGAATTCAAATATGAAGCCGAATTATATAAGGACGAGGTCGATGGTGGAGTGACATTAGAATGACCGATGATGAAGCAGCATACAATGATTACATTCGAATCGAGTTCGGGAGGCAAAGAATAAAAACATCAAAAACCTCAACGAATGCCTTACTCACGAGTCACGACTACATGATGAATTATCAATAAAATTATGTAATGTTTAAATGTTTTTAATTTCTTGTATTTGATTTCGACGTTTAACTTGAAGTCTTAAATGAAAATTATGAATTTTTAGTTAATTTTTATTTTAATTAATTAAAAAAAACAAACCGGTTTAGGCCAGAACTGGTTTAAGAACCAATCCAAATCGGTTTGGACCGGTGCGGACATTTAGTACATAAAACCGATTTATAAGCTGGTCCTGTTTGGCAAAACCCAATTTTTGACATCTACGCTTAAAACTGGTTTGGTTCCCAACCAGAACCATTTTGGCAAAAAAAAAAAAAAACGATTTGCCATCTTTAGAAGTGAGCATGTAAGAAGTTTACTAAACTGCATTTCTTAAAATCATGTGAAAAGTAACAAGTCAGCTAAGTAATTAGTAGGTGAGTAAACAAATGTTTTGCATACATACATATGTATATATTGATTAAAATAATTGAAACAATTCAAATTCACATAACAATGTTAAGACTTATAATGCTATAGTATAACATAAAAGACAAACCAAATAAAATTAAACCTAATGACTGAATTAACTCGGTCCGTAAACGAAGCCTTATGAATAAAAATGAATTCGATTTCAATCACCATGCAAATAATCAAATGGGGTGGGTTTGTCAAACCAATAGATCTATCATGTTGTCATGGTTGTATAAATTAATGATTATGTTAACATCTAGTTTATCTAACTATGACACGTAATTGCAAGTACTAACATAACATAGTATGATTTGAATTGAATTTTGAAATAAAATAATAATAAATAACAATGATTGTACAAGTATCACATGATCTCCCCAAATAATAAATACATAAAAATAAGCATATGATGTAAATGATTTGAATACTTGAATGTAAGAATAAACATCAAAGTTTCCTCGATGTCTAAGTTAGAATAATAATATCATTTAAGAACTAGATGTTGATTGGGGTTTAAATTGGAATTTGGGTTTTTAACAAATAATTTTAAAATAATATACGTAATTCATTATATAGCTTGATTAATTAAAACAAGTTAAATAGATTGAATTTATAAATAATACTTGGTTATAAATGAAATAAAATAATTAAAATATTTAATTTATAGCATTTGACTAAATATTAAAGTGTAAAAAATAATCAACTTAATAATTAATTATTTAATATCTTGGTCAAAATAAATAATTAGATAACGAATTAATTAATGATTTGCAGAATAATTTGAAATAATTTTGGTTTGATTTCGAATCATTTTACAAAGTTTTAAAACTTTTAAATAGCTTGTATAATGTTTTTATAACATTAAAACCTTTTAAAAATAAAGAAAATAGAAAATTATATTTTTTAGAATTTTTTAAAAATTAAATAATAATTTCTGGAATAAATTAAAATAATTTTTATTTTAATTATATAATATAATAATAATTTCTAAAATCTAATTTATTAAGAAAAATTGTTTAAAATGGATTTGGAGGTGCCGAGGTCGAACCCGGGTCTCCCTTGAAAGTTGTTTGTTTTAACGAGTGAGCCAAAGCCTTGTGGTTCAATCACAGATATATAAAAACAATAAACATTTCAAATCTCCAAAATCTATGAACCCTAGTTTCAATTTGGTCCATATTTAACATCAATTCGAGGTTTAAAGGAATCAACCTTAGGGTTTTTGTTTAGCATTTATATACAAGTAAGGGTGTAAACGAGCTCGGCTCGTTTTGGTTTTAGAAAGCTCGAGCTCGGCTTGTCAAAAAAAATTTCAAGCTCGAGCTCAGCTCATTTATTGTTAAATTATTAATACTTTTATTTATAAAATTACTTTTATATTTATTTATAATTCACCTCTATATTTAAAAACGAAGGCGAATGAACAGTGTTCCCCTATCTGCCTGGCAGGTCGTCATTGGTTAGTTTTTTTTTTATTTATCTTTTCTTATCTGTATCATGTTAACATATTTTTTCCTGAATTATTTGACGTTTGTGGTTTCATATCGCTTGTCATGGTTACAACTTACAAGTATGACTACTTGCTGGATGTTTCTTCACTTCCCATTTTAGTTTGAGTACTTTTCCTTTATTAATTAGGGATTTTTTTGGTGATGGTGCTTCTCACGTGTTTTGAACACCATGATGGTACATGGTGTTTCTTTGTTGGTTGGTGTTTTCTATATGTGTTTATGTTTTTTTTTTGGCTGCTACTTGAGATACCTTAATACTTCTTATTTGACAGTCGTGTTTTTCTAACTGGTTTTGGCAGGGTTTCAAGCTCAAGGTTTTGACCTTCGTTCTGTTTGACTTTTGCCTGCGAGTTTGTCGTCCTCCACTCCTATTAATGCTTTTTATTCCTTTCGTAGCATTCGCGTTCTAAACGTAGGTGTCTGGATCGTATCCATTCAGATGCATCTAAGGGGCTGTTTGGTAAATTTTGAATGATTAAGTGTTAAACCAATAAAAAGTCTGAACCATTAAATGCTGAACCATTAATTAAGAGGTCTGAATTATTAAAAACTAATATATCGCTTAACTATTTAAAGGCAAATGTCTGATCAATTCAGATAAGAAGTCTTAATCATTCAGCATTAATATAATGCTTAACCATTCAGAGGCAAATGTCTGAACCATTCAGACATATGTGCCGAAACAAACAGTTTGAACCATTAAGTGCTGAACCATTCAGACATATGAACCATTAAGAAGTTGATTCAGATGTTGCCAAACAGCCCCTAACTCATGTTTCAAGAACTAAAATCTGAAGTCTACACTACAAATAATAGAACTAACAATGTCTACACATCTGCAGCACCAAGCAGTTCAGCAGGAAAGAAGTCGAAGAAAGACTAGCACAAAAAAGTCCAGTCACTTTTGAAGGCGCAGGTGAATTTTGAAGCAGTCTGGAAAACAACTGCTAGCCTTAGTTCGCACAGCACGATTATCATCTTTTGTCGATCAGAAAGAACGTGCACACGTGGCAAAAACCAACGTCCCATCAACAAGATGCCCTGCTTTTCCTTTTGAATGTATACGTTAAACATGTAGCAAACACCATGCGCCAGATAATGAAGTAGAAACCAAGTCGGATGTCATTTTGTCATTTCACTGCCACGTTTTAAAATGTCTACTTACAAAGTCCTGAACTATGACCAGTATATCGCGCAACGCGCGAACTTGAAACCCACTAGTCATACTTTATATGTATAACATAAGATATTTTATATTTAATTATTTTTATCATAATAATGTATATAATAATATAATTTATGTAAATATATATCTATATATATTTAATATGTAAATATAAATTATATAAACAAAAAACTCATTTAGGCTCGCAAGTTGACTCGAGCTCGATATCTGAAGCTTGGGTTTGTTTAATAAACGAGCAATAATGTGAGCTCAAGCTCGAACTCGAGCTCGTTTTGTGCTTTTTTCACCGAGCTTTTTTCAAGTCAATCTGAACATAGCTTGCGAGCCTGCTTATCTCGTTTACACCCTTATATATAAGTGTATCTGATGATTCAATTACATGATTTGATGATAGATGAATGATATTAAGAAGAGAATAAATAACGACTAGGGTTGAAATCGAATTATAAGGGTTGATGATGATTAGATCAAACTAACAGTTTGTATAGCTTCCAAATGAGGTGAGGACTGATAAACCTTAACCAATTGCTGATTAAGATGTTCAGAAGTTTCCAATGACACAGTTGCAAGTCGAATGAATGGTGATGATTGATTGAGGTGTGTGTGTATTTTAAGAGAAATTGGGTGTTTGAGTAGGTTAAAGGAATCAAAATTAATATTCCCCTATGTTATATAGTCCCAATTATACTCTTTCATACTCACCAGTTTCAATGCCTTGATTTGGCCATTTTGGGTTGATGTTCGATGATGATTACACGGTTAGAAACAAATTGATTTGATGATTATGTTAGTAATGATCTCGTTTATGTTTTAACTCAATTGATTTGGTTAATTTTAAGAATTTGGGATTGAAACTGAATTGGGTGATAAATGGGAACTTGGTATTGGAGTTGTTTTGTGGAATAAACCGGCGTCATTAGACCGGATACTTATCAGGTTCTCTGGACCGGTCGTGCAAGTTAAACCGGATGCAATACATCTTCACTCGGGAGTTGATTTTATTGATATCAGTTAGTGTTTGATTTAGTCTTTCCGTCTGTTTCGTTCATCCGTCTTTCTAGTTTTCAATTTTATGCATGTTAGTAGTGGGTTAGTGGTAGCTTGATTGTATTGATCTATTTAAGCATATTCAGCAGTGAATAAACTTATCAGTTTTGTGAGATCCATTGTGTGTGTGTTACCATTTGTATTCTACATTTGGTATTAGAGCGAAAGATCACATTAAAATTGAGTGAAGTAAGGGTGAGAGTTGCTTCAATGGCAGAAGAAACCGTTCACTTTTAATCAACCACCGCACCTAAGTTCGATGGAGATTACGACCATTGGAGTATGGTCAGGAGACATTACTTCGATCGAAACAATACTGGAGAGTGGTGAAGGAAGGTTACACTTTCATCAAACCCTGAGAGCAGGCTACAACAACTCCACAAAAGAATTTTGAAGAAAACAAACTCAAGGATTTGAAAGCCTGCAACTATCTGTCTCAATGTATAGACAAAGAAATTCTCAGAACCATAACTGAGAAGAAAACTGCAAAACAGATCTGGGATGCTATGAAGTTGAAGTACCAGAGAAGCACAAGGGTCAAGAGAGCTCTGTTGCAAAGGCTTAGGAGAGACTTCAAGCTGTTGGAGATGAAGATAGGAGAATCAGTTACTGATTACTTCAGGCAGGTGATGACAACCTTGAATGATATGAGAAACTCGGGAGAAAAAATGACAGGTGTCACTGTAGTTGATGTAAGAGGTTTGGAATGATGTTTATCATGGTTAAGTAGTAAACTTTAATGTAATTTATGTGTTTAAGTAGAAGAAATTGTTTGGAATAAGTTAACTACGATGATTTGGAGTTTTGTAGGTAAAACGCAATGATTTGATGTGTTTTGAAGAATTCATATGGATGATAAATGAAGGTCATGATATATGATGTGATAGAGAATTCAATCACGAGAACGTGGCCACAAACGGGGAGGAAAATGGAGTCCGAACGAAGAAGTTACGAAGAAAACAAGAATCGGACAAAGCTGGACAACCGTAACCTACGGTGGAAGCAGGACCTACGGTATAGCCCCCTAGCGTAACCTACGGTGGAAAGATGACTTACGGTTTATCAGTTCAAAAACTGAACAGAAAGCCCCTAACGTAACTTACGGTGTTCAAGTGACCTACGGTACACGATGCTCTGAAATCACTTATAAGACGGAAAAATTAGGTTTTCAGGGCTATCTTTCATTCCAAGCCGTCCCCAAGCCCTAGGAACGACCCCAAGTGATCCAAAAGGCTCCCGGAGGCGATTTCAAGGCTCAAGATTGTGTTTTATCATTCGGTTTGAATCTTTAACATTACATACAATGTTTACCTTCGATTTTGATTTATTTTTCGTTTCCATGTCTGGCTAGTCCACCCGTGATCTTCTCCGGGTGTTAGGGTTTATACTATGACTTGTTCTTGATGGTTTTTGTTGAGTTAATGTTTGAACACGGTAGTTTAAGCCGAGTAACATTATTTATTGTTTAGAGATTCTAAAATACGTGTATTGATTTCAATTCAATTATTCTGGTTTGATTGTTTTAGATTTCTTTTCACTAGAAACATCAATTTTGGATGGGGTTGGGTAATACAAACGTAGGATATGATTCGAGTAGTTCATTAACAATAGTCTTATTCAATCTATTGTCTTTAACCAAATCAACTTGGTTATGTCTATGTGACCACTTTTAACTATCAAAGCAAGTCTAAGTTGTAAACCTTAACCCGGAGGGGATTACTCTTTCCCATCATTATTTACAATCAATTTTACTTTTCAACCTCAAGTACTTTTTGCAATTTAGTTAATTTACAAGTATTTTCAATAAAGCTTTCAACTTTATGAATTGAACCACACTTTCCACATATTCCCTGTGGATCGACCCGACTTACCCTAGCTATCTTAGGTGAGTTTGGACCATTATACAATTTTTTTTATTAGGCCTGACAACCCTCAATAAAAATGGCGCCGTTTCCGGGGAATTAGTGCGCAAAGTGTTTCGTTTGATTTTGGTTTGTTTTGCTTATTTTATTTACTCTTTTTCTTTGTTACGCTAGGTGTGTTTGTGTGTGCAGGTGACAGCTCCGTGCATGCATACCCGGTACACAAGAAACAAGTCTCCGTTAGTGTTTGATCCCGAAATTGAGAAGACCGCTCGAAGAAATCGAGCACAATCCCGAACAAAAACTCAATCAACAGGTGTTGTCAAAGAGTGTAAGATGGAAAATCGAAACCCACCACCACCATTTTACCAAAATCCACCTAATGACAACCGCCAAATCCACCACAAAACCAACCTCCACCAAACCAACCCAATGACTGATGATTGGTTAATATGCATGCACTTAGCATAGTTAATATTGCATTTTTAATATATTTTATATGTCGAACAATATTACTTTGTTGCGTGTTTGAAATGTAGGATAAATGAAGCTTAACGGACATTATTTGAGTAGGATACAAAGGATACGAAGACTACGGGTTAAAAGGTGCTGAAAATAAAGAAAACTGTGCAAGTTGCAGGGAGGCCGTAAGCTACGGCCTGAGGCCGTAACTTACGGCCCTGTATCAACACCGTCTGTGAACCCCGTAAGACAGAAGGTTTGGCCGTCTGGTTGAAGGTAGGCCGTAACCTATGGTATATAGGCCGTAAGTTACGGTCTAAGGCGATATTTTGGGGGTTGTTTCAAATTTCAAAACCTATTTAAACCCTAACATTAGGGTTTCGAAAATATACTGCCCCCAACCCCAAGAACGAATCTTGGAACATTTTTGAGTCATTAAAACCCTCTCTAATCATCAAGTGATCGAGGATTCGTATGCAAAAAGACAATATTGAAGCGATTATGATGAAGATGCAAGGCTAAACCATCCGTGATCATCCCTGGGTGGACGGTTTGTGATTGGATTATGCATGCGTATGTGTTTACCTAGTCAAGACATAAACTTTGATTGTTTAACAATTTTTATTCGTTTATGTGTTTTGAACGATGTGTTGATTAAAGATTCGTGTTAGTTGATTTGATTATTACTTATCAAGTTATCAGTTTTACATTGTTAACCATTGAGTAGTAATTAGGTTATCTTCATTAATTGGTGATATTAAAGTTTCTAGATTGTGGCATTAGTTAGTTTACTAGTTAATTTACATAATCGGATATCAAGTTCGCAATTACTTTTCAACATACGTGATAAGCAAGTTATGTCTATGTAACTTCAAGATTGGGTAAAACATTAGCTATATATTCATTTACATTCCTGAAACCCGGGTGTGATCCCTTTTCATCGCAATAGTTTTCAACCAAGTCCAAGTTTCGTCTTGCTTCATAAAGTGATTATTTTTATTGGTAATTTCATTTAGTTCTAATTTACAGTTTAGTGACAATAGTAAGTAAGTAAATTTTGAATCAGTTACGCGTGACACCATCCACGGACTCCTCGTGGGATCGACACCCTATTTACCCTAACTAGTTAAGGTATTTAGGAATCATAAAACAAGCAAAATTCTTTTCTTATTTGATCGGGTCTTCGACACCGATCAAATTTTGGCGCCGTTGCCGGGGAGACTGTGCGCTTGGTGTTTAGTTTAATTGATTGCTTTAGTTTTTATTTTGTTTAATTGCGTGTGTTTTGTTTTGTTTTGTTTTTCTTTCTGTTCTTTGTTACGCTTGGTGTGTTTCAGTGTGCAGGTGACAGGTTGCATGCATACTCGTTATTCGGGTCGGAAATCACCACTTGTTTTTGATCCAGAGATTGAGAGATCAGCAAGAGAAAATCGTGTTTTGCATAGATCGGGAATTCCAGTACCACCAATTTCTCGTGCCATTGAACAAGCAGCTTCTAGTTCATCTCAGTCAGTAGAGATGGAACCGGTAGATATCCCACAAGGAGGAAATGTAGCTCCGAACCAAAACCCACCCGTGAACCCTAATAATCCGAATCCACCCCCACCACCGAATAACAACCGCAACACCTTGAATCAACCACCACCCAACAATAACATGAATCAAAATAACCGTAATCAAGGAGATGACTTTGATCATGTGAGCATGCATAGTGTCCACACTGGTGATGAAGATTATGAAGATGAGTGGAATAACAATGAAGAACCATATAATGATGCAAATTATGATGCTTGGGAGGGACATTTTGGTGGAGGTGATGGATATAATGGAAACCACAATTGGAGAAATGACCAATACGGGTGGAATGCACCACCTATCAATCAACAACGGGGTGGGGTTAATAATCATAATGTCAACCAACAAAGAAGACCTCAGAGAGCTCCTGTACAAGGCGTGGATAGTCATTTCAGACCAGCTATTTCTGAAAACCCGAATCCTATTGCACCTCCAAATCGTAGAGGAAGATCTTTTGACGTACGCCCTCACTATCTCACTATTCTTCCCGCATTTAGAGGTACTGCAACAGAAGAACCATATGTACATCTTGCTGAATTTGATGCAATATGTAGCACTATCGGTGGAAATCACTTTACACAAGATGAAGTGAGACTGAGACTGTTTCAATTCACCTTGAAAGATAGAGCTAAGCAATGGTTTCTCACACTACCTGATAACAGCATCCATACCTGGCAAGAGATGCAAAGGGTTTTTCTTGAAGAATACTACTCTATGGGGAAGACTAGTGATGCAAGAGATGCCATTCGATCCTTTCAACAACAAGTGGGTGAACAATTTCATGAGGCGTTTACAAGATTCAAAGAGTTGATCCGCATGTGCCCTCATCATGGCATTGAAAGGTGGGAATTGATTAAGGCATTTTCAGATGGATTAACACCGGAGGAAAGAAAATATTTGTACTCCACAAGTAACGGTACGTTCTTATCTAATCATGAAGACATGGATTGGGAGTTTTTAGAAAGAATGTGCAAGAACTCCAAGGCTCAAGCTTCGGCTAGCAGAAGGTCAAAGCCTGCTCCAGCAAGATCAACTACCATTGACCATGAGACTAAAGAAAGAATTGCTTCTTTGGAAAGGCAATTGGCCAAGCTGGGACGTGGGGGAGCCAAAGATGTAGCTTCAGTTGGATTTGATGTGTGTAATGAATGTGGGGAATTGGGGCATTTAAATGCAGATTGTCCGTTGTTGCTGGGACAACATGAAGAAGTGAATCAAGTATATGGAGAGAGAAAACAGTTTGATATGAACTCCAATACTTATCACCCCGGATTGAGGAATCATCCTAATTTCAGGTATGGAAATGCTACTAACCAAATGAACCCAAACTTTCAAGGTTACAATCAAGGTAATCATCCGTATCCAAACCGCCAACAAGGGAATTATCAGGGTAGCTCTCAAAGAAATTCCTACAATCAAAGTGGCTACAATCAAGGTGGTCAACAAAGCAGCTCATCTAAGAATTACCAAGGTAATCAAACGGGAACGTTAAGTAATGATGATTCTATAAACTCAAAGTTGGATGCACTTATGAACATGATGAAGGAAAATAAGAAGGAGAATGAAATAAGAGATAAAGCATATGAAGCATTGAACAAACAAGTGGGACAACTTGCACAAGATATTGCTCAAATTAGAAAGAACCCGGGCAAATTACCAAGTGATACAACAGTGAACCCACAGCATCAAAGCTCTAATGGGAAACATCATGTCAATCAGGTAAGTACTCTACGTAATGGTAAGGTATATGACAACAAAGTCATCCCTCCACCACCTTTTGTAGAAGGAGTGGTGGAGGATGTTGATGAAAGTGTAAATAGTGATGATGAGCATGAAACTGTTGTGTCTAAACCATTAAAGAAAGTAACTTTTTCAGAAAACACTAAACTGGTTTTAAATGATGAACTAAAGGAAAACAAGGATAAAGGTGTGGAGGCTAATACCATTCCTTATCCAGCAGCTTTAATTGATCCGGTGAAAGCTTCATCTATCAATAAAAGAGGCCCACAACAAGAAGAAATATGGGAAGTTTTCAAACAAGTTAAAATCAATCTACCTCTTTTAGATGCAATTAAACAGGTTCCTGCTTATGCAAAGTACTTGAAAGATATGTGCACTCAGAAAAGAAACCATAAGTTTCCTAAGAAACTTGATGTGCCCGCAAATGTGAGTGCCATTCTATCAGGTGCCCTTCCACCAAAGCTTCGGGATCCAGGAGCGCCGGTTATTCCCATTCAAGTGGGTGACTTTAAAATGGCTAGGGCATTGTTGGATCTCGGAGCCAGTGTTAGTATCCTACCAGGGAGTTTATATGACCAATATGACTTTGGTCCACTTCAAAAAGCCGAAACCACCGTGGTTTTGGCTGATCTTACTCTTAAACTCCCCCGTGGAATAGTAACCGATGTAATTGTAAAGGTGGAAGATTTTTACTATCCTGTGGATTTCTTGGTTCTTGATTATGCGGCTATTGATAATAACAAACAATCTAACGTCATTCTTGGCCGACCGTTCTTAGCAACCGCAAATGCTCAAATTAATTGTAGAAATGGAACAGTCGACATGACATTTGGAAACCGTAAGTTAAGAGTCAATGTTTATGAAAATGCATCTAATTCTCCGGTTGGTAATGAATGCTTTATGGCGGACATTATTGACGGGTGTGATCCTCATAAAAATGAGGATAGCACCAAGGAGACATGTGTTTTATGTGACAGGGAAGACGCTGAATTTGTGCAACAGTTGGAGGAAGAAGAAAAGCAACTGGAGGTATTGGCAATTCAAGAAGGTAGACCACCATGGACTCATCAAGTGGAGCCTCTACCCGAGAAAATTGACTCAAAGCTGAAGCCATCGTTAGAAAGTTTCCCAATTATGGAACTCAAGGAGTTGCCAAAGCATCTAAAGTATGCATTCCTCGGAAAAGACCAAACATTACCGGTGATAATCGCATCAGATTTAGAGAATGATCAAGAGGAAGCACTGTTGAAGGTATTAGAAGAGCACAAGGCGGCAATTGGATGGACCATAGCGGATTTGAAAGGTATTAGTCCATCAATTGTTATGCATAAAATTATTACTGATGCAGATGCAAAACCCGCACGTGACACACAAAGAAGGCTCAATCCCAACATGAGGGAAGTTGTCAAGAAAGAGGTATTAAAATGGTTAGATGCCGGAATCATTTACCCTATTTCCGATAGCACATGGGTAAGTCCGACACAGACGGTGCCCAAGAAATCGGGCATCCAAATTGTAAAAGATGCACAAGGTGAGCATGTTGCTACCAGACCCGTTACCGGGTGGCGGGTATGCATTGATTATAGAAAGTTAAACGCGGCTACCTCTAAAGATCACTTCCCGCTCCCTTTCATAGATCAAATAGTTGAGAAGCTAGCAGGTCAGAAGTTTTATTGCTTTTTAGATGGTTACTCAGGGTATAATCAAATTGCCATTCATCCTGATGATCAACAAAAGACAACGTTTACGTGTCCATATGGTACTTTCGCGTTTAGGCGAATGCCATTTGGACTTTGTAACGCCCCAGCCACCTTTCAAAGGTGTATGATGAGTATCTTTTCAGATATGGTTGGGGAGTCTTTGGAGATTTTCATGGATGACTTTTCAATATTTGGTCCATCATTTGACAGTTGTCTCATACAATTAACCAACGTATTGAAGCGATGTGTCGAAACAAATTTGGTTTTAAGTTGGGAAAAAAGTCATTTTATGGTTCAAGAGGGTATTGTTCTAGGACATGTCATTTCTAAACGTGGGATAGAGGTTGATCATGCAAAAATCAAAGTAATTTCAACTTTACCTCCCCCCACGAATGTCAAAGGCATACGTTCATTCTTGGGTCATGCGGGATTTTATAGGAGATTTATAAAGGGATTTAGCACAATCACCAAACCGTTATGTAATTTGCTAATAAAAGATGTGCCCTTTGTTTTTGATGAAGAATGTTTAAAAGCTTTTACAACACTTAAAGAAAAATTGGTTGAAGCCCCGATTCTGCAAGCACCAAATTGGTCATTACCATTTGAAATTATGTGTGATGCTAGTGATTTCGCAATCGGGGCTGTATTGGGGCAACGGGTAGACAAGAAACCCGTGGCAATTTATTATGCTAGTAAGACATTAGATGGTGCTCAATTAAATTACACGACTACTGAAAAAGAATTGCTTGCAGTGGTATATGCTCTTGATAAGTTCAGGTC
The DNA here is from genome assembly GCA_025506505.1 of Flaveria sonorensis. NCBI lineage: Eukaryota > Viridiplantae > Streptophyta > Magnoliopsida > Asterales > Asteraceae > Flaveria > Flaveria sonorensis. The sequence continues at coordinate 7,648,811 of CM046423.1, forward strand.
GTATATTTGGGGAAGCAAAGTCATTATATATTCAGACCATAGTGCAGTGAAGTATTTGATGGAGAAGAAGGATGCCAAGCCAAGGTTGATTCGATGGGTCTTGCTATTACAAGAGTTTGATTTGGAGATACGCGATAAGAAGGGGTGTGAGAATGTTGTGGCTGATCATCTATCCAGAATTGTTATGGAAGCGGATGATACTAAAGCGATAAACGAAACATTTCCTGATGAGCAACTATTAACAATCTCCACTTTACCTTGGTTTGCTAACATAGTTAATTATTTAGCTGCAGGTATAGTTCCAGATCATTGGTCAAAGAGGAAAAGACAACAATTTCTAGCTCAAGCAAAGCATTACATTTGGGATGAACCGGACCTTTTTAAAGTTGGTGCTGATCAGATTATCAGAAGATGTGTGCCAGAAGAGGAAGTGCAAAAAGTGTTGACACTAACCCATTCGTCTGCATGTGGAGGACATTTTAGTGGTCACAAGACCGGGCATAAGATTCTATCTTGCGGGTTATTCTGGCCCACAATTTTTAAAGATGCTTCAATTTATGCTAAACAATGTTTAAGATGCCAGCAACTTGGTAGTATCTCCAAACGGGATGAGATGCCCATGAAACCAATCCTTGTAGTTGACATTTTTGACGTTTGGGGGATTGATTTCATGGGACCACTCCCGAATTCACATGGCAATTATTATATTTTAGTAGCAGTGGATTACGTGTCTAAGTGGATTGAGGCCATTGCTACTAAAACAAACGACCATACTGTTGTTTGCAAATTTGTACAAACCAATATTTTCTCAAGATTTGGCATCCCTCGTGTGATCATAAGTGATGGGGGGTCTCATTTTAAAAACTTTAACTTTGGAAAGTTGCTCAAACGGTATGGTGTAAATCATCGAGTCGCAACACCATACCACCCACAAACAAGTGGTCAGGTTGAGGTTTCGAATAGGCAAATTAAAGAGATTTTGCAAAAGACGGTAAGAACCGACCGAAAGGATTGGTCTTTACGTTTAAATGATGCTTTATGGGCATACCGAACCGCTTTCAAAACACCTATTGGAACCACACCATATCGCTTGGTTTATGGGAAAGGTTGTCATTTACCTGTCGAGTTAGCTCACCGTGCATTGTGGGCAGTGAAAGCTGTCAACATGGATTATGAAACTGCAGGTAAGGAGAGAAAGTTGCAGCTGTGTGAATTGGAAGAATTAAGGAACGAAGCATTTGATTGTGCATCGGTGTATAAAGACAGAATGAAAGCTGTTCACGATGCCAAAATCCGAAGGAAATTGTTTGAAGTAGACCAGAAGGTGTGGCTGTACAATTCCAAACTTAAATTCTTTCCAGGCAAACTTAAAAGCAAATGGACAGGCCCGTTTATTGTTACACGAGTTGGCCACTTTGGAGATATTGAAATTGAAGATCTGAAAGATCATACAAGGCGTGTGGTGAATGGTCATAGATTGAAACCATATTTGGAGGCGACTGACATCAACAAGGTACAAATGGATTCGGTGAAATTCCTTGTGGATTCACCAACATATGCGACAAACTAGTATATCAGGTACGGTCTGGCTGAAGACTTAAAACTTAGCGCTTTCCGAGAGGCAACTCAGAGAACTTTGTGGGTATGTTCACTAGAAACCCTCACGAGACTTAACTCGTCCGCTCGGGCCTACCGAGAGGTTTAAAAGGCTTGTTGCATATGCTAAATGCAACCGTGATTCCTACGAAAGTGAGTTTTAGAATTTTATTTTAGATTCGTCAATTATTGTGTCTTTGTATTTGTGTAGTTGGTATGTTTTGCGTTTCAGTCTTTGGATGCATACTAATTAGCAGGTGGAAGCCTTTAGATTTTCAGGTAAATATAGGTGCGATTGAGGGCAATGCACAATTAGTGGGGGGAGTGGCAATGTTTTTCGCCGACTAAAATAACAAAAGAACGATAATTAGTTTTTCAAATATTTTCATGAGTTTTTCAAAAAAAAAAAAAAGGGTGGGGCCGTAACTTACGGCCGTAGGCCGTAACTTACGGCCTATGCCAATGCGGACGGTCCAAGCTTCTGCCTTACGGTCACCACAAACGGTCTCAGCATAACACAAGAGACCGTAAGCTACGGCCTTAGGCCGTAACTTACGGCCTGTCGAGGCTGGGCACATCTTGACCGCATTATTACATAAAAACCCGACCCAATCCCAATTTCCACAAACCCCTTTTGTTTTTAACTCCAATCCACCACCAAAATCTCAGTTTTACTCATCCATCTTCACCTTCCTTCTCAAAAACACTCAAGAACCCTAGTTCTTCCCCTCACATAACTTCTTCAATTCTTCATCAAAACATATGAAATTCATATGCATCTGGGCTAATTTCTCGAGACAAACACAACCCATGGTGTAGTTTTCTCCAATTCATGGTCGTTTGTTAGATCTAGTTACAAGAGGACTCGAGAGTTTTGGGGGTTTTGGTGACATTGTTGTCAAGGTTGCATTTTTCTTTGTAGACATCACTTTAACAACAACAAGGTATGTTATTTACTGATTTTCGCTTATCATTGAAGGTACTCACTTACTTATGATGATTATTGAGTAAATTTATCGGGAACATGGCATGTTTTGCGTTGTTGAAACCATGAATTACATGATGTTAGTACAACTAGGTTGCTTGGGACATATCACAGGTTTTACATTAATTTGTAGAAATTAACGAATGGTTGATATCAATGTGGTAGTAAGATTCAAGTGTGGGGAAGATTTTGGGTTAAAGGTTACTTGTAGGTGTTATTATTGTTAGATCTTTCGAATTGGCATGTTCTATGTGTATAATGGGAGAACCTTGAATGGTTAATGTCTATAGTCAAAGGGTGAAATGGTATCCAGGTTGGTCACTTAGTTCATGCTGCTAAGAATGTGTTATGTTGAGAATTATGATGATTACAAACACAATGAGTAGTAATAAGATATATGCCACTTTTCTTTGATGGAATTGGTATCTTTGTTAAGGTTTAAACTCCTTTTTCAACAAGTAAAAGAAGCATGTAAAAGATTATCACTAACGACATCATAAACTATCATACACGTTAATTACTGATAAGTAACTTAATCATTGTTTGATTGCAGGATCGATGGCAGGTAATAACCAAAAAGGTAAAGGGAAAGCGGTTGCTTCGACATCAGGCACTAAAAGGAGGAAGTTTCCCGAATCAGATCCACCTAGGACTGAGGAAGAAGACATTGATATGGAGGAAGAAGAAGAGTCTGGAGATGAGGCAGAATATGATGAGGATGGATTACCCAAGTGGAGAAAAAGTAGACGTTTATCCTCATTTGCAGAAGAAATTCAACCTTTACTGTATCATAAGAAGATGAGGGACATTAAAGGGTCACTTCAATCCCTCTTGATCTGTGAGAGGCAAATTAATCAAGATCATTTTGACAAATTCGGGATTACTGATTGCTTTACAAGATTGGGATGGGAAGAACACATGACTTTTAACAATGATGGGAGCGATGACATTTACATGGATGCAATTATAGAGTGGATGTCAACACTTCAAAAGAAGCCAGGCAACAACCCACCGGAGACAATAGAGTTAGTAGGAAAGGTCAATGGCAAACCCGTAACATTATCATTTGAGATCTTGAGTAGAATAGCCAACTTCGACACGGGGGCCGAAGATGATGAACCATATGAGTATCCCTCCGATGCATTACTAGCTTGTAAGAAAGCCAATGAAGACACGTGGAGAGATATGATCAGAGAACTGTTTGTTGTGCCTCAAGGCACAGATGTAGCAAGATGGCCTCTACGTCGGCAACATCTCAAACCATTACCCAAGTTACTTATGATATTTTTAAACCAGAATGTAATGCCCCGACTAGGTGATAAAGGGTCAGTCAGATTGTATGAAGTGATGATTTTGCATGCTCTTGTGACGGGAACACCTGTCCTATCAGCCCGTCATCTTATCTTGTGGAATGTGTGGGAAACCAGAGAAAAAGCTGATAGGAAGTCTGTTCCACATTGTCGACTGCTCTCCAAATTGCTAAAAAGGGCTAATGTGTTGCCCCGCAGAGTGAAACCTCAGAAATTTAAGCACGTACCATTCCGCCTAGATACATTAGCAGCTACAGAATGGTTGTATCAAGAGACTGCACGTGTTTACCGGTTGACCGACAGAAAAAGTGGGCGATGCATGGAGGTATTGAAAGAAGATGCTGAGGAAGAAGAACGAGTGGAGCCGACAGCCGCGGCAGCGGAGGATGTGCCTCGCGAGGACTGGAGACCTCATCAACGTAGTGATGGGAACGCAATAGCACAAGCGCGTCCCACTAATTTTAATCGATGGACTGACTGTGAGCAAATTATGTTTGACAGGCAAACGCAGGAAATTGAAGAAAATCGGAGGAACAGGCGAACAATGATGTATACTCAAGAGCTCTACCGGAATGAAGACTTCAGATATCATGAACAGATTCGACATTATCACGACTTCCAGCAGGGTCTGCCATACACCGAGAGGCCTCACCCGACTGACTGGCGATCTCCTGATCTTGTTCCATATGCGCAAAGCCATCAGATGCCCCATTACCCTCAATCAACTCCATCAGAATGGGTGCCATATGACACTAACATGGGTCAAGCACATGGTAGTTCTACTCAAGCCGACCCATATGACATGAGGAGCATCCAGCGGAGTTTGTATGAGAGCATGTTTGGTCAGCCATACCCCCGACCATCATATGATGGATGATCTTGCATTCTCTGATCACATGAGATCAGGTCCACGTGCTTTTCTCTGAATTTATGCTATTATGATGTTTAAGTTGTCACTTCTTGTTTTTAGTTGTGTTATGTGGACTGGTCGTTTTCTTCTATGTACTTGGTGGCGTAACAAACTTGTTGTCTTGGGAATGTGTTAATTTGCATTTTAGTTAATGTCGAGTCTCAGTATGCATAACACAATTATAAGGGATTTAACTTTGCACTTGGGGGAACTAAGGTCCTAATAAACTCATTCTACATTGGGGACAATGTAGTCCAAGTGTGGGGATGAGGTGTTTAAAATCTTAAAATTTAGAAAAGTTGAAAATATTTTGAAAAAAAAAACAAATAATAATTGTGCATCAAACCTAATTTCTCAATGTAAATCGCTAAATATCACTTGCTTGTGTATAGGTAGAGATCCCTTGGCATGGTTAGCTATAAGTGACAGGAAGGTATGCCCAATTGGTAGTTTCTATAAAATTAAGTAGGATTGCCTTGTTAAGTATAACGAACTAGACAGTTGACAACATGCATGTGTCACATCCTTAACCCATTTCTTCGTTTCCGTGAGAACTTGAGCCTAATTGAGCATTTTCCATGATATATCTAGTTGCTCTTTTCTTATTATATTTAGTGTTTACCATAATGTGCATCTATTTTAGAACTCGTGTAACTAATACATGTCGAGATCATGAACCATTACTTTGCACAAACGTGATAGAGGCATTAGGATAGCCATTTTGTTTAGACCATTTCATTTGACTCCCCTACCCTAACATTTTCCCCTTAGACGCCCCTTTGAGCCCCAACGTGTCATTTGAATGAGCCACATCATTAACCCTATTAAACCTTTAGCCTTTTTAACTAAGCCGCGTGGTGAAATCCAATTTGTTACATGTCTAAGTTGTTTAAAAAAAAAAAAAATTGAAAAAAAAAGAAAAAAATGGCGATGTATGAGGTTAAAATGACCAAAGTATGAAGCAACAAAAAAAAATAGTGTGAATTCTTGTAGTGTGTTCGGGTCAATGTGATCCAAGTTATAATAGTTCTTAAATTTAGCATGTTTGAATTGGATTTCATTCACCATCTACCACGTTAGATCCTTTTGCATACCCTTAACCCTAGCCTAATAGTACAACCCGTAAAAGACCTCTTGATTTGTGTATTGTAGTGCGTTAGTTGATGGAGATGTGATTGTTATACTAGCTTATGATAATAATGTGCATTACTGGTTTGAGTGTTCCAGATATACTAGTATATAATCACTAGTCCAGAAATCAACCCGAGAGGAGTGATCATTGTGAGAGGGTGAATGCATGTGTGTTGGAAACCGAAGGTAAGTTATGCTTGGTTAGGTAATCCTAAGATTTCAAACAAGCGGCTACTTGTTGGTTGTCAATCTTGAATAATATAAACATTAGAGCCAGGTATGCCTTGGGATCTTAACTCACACAAGGTTAAGAGATTATTGATGCATTTGAGTAATTAGTGTTAAAGTGTACAAGAGAGTTTGTTTGAGGGCAAACAAAAGGGTAAGTGTGGGGATGTGATGATTGGTTAATATGCATGCACTTAGCATAGTTAATATTGCATTTTTAATATATTTTATATGTCGAACAATATTACTTTGTTGCGTGTTTGAAATGTAGGATAAATGAAGCTTAACGGACATTATTTGAGTAGGATACAAAGGATACGAAGACTACGGGTTGAAAGGTGCTGAAAATAAAGAAAACTGTGCAAGTTGCAGGGAGGCCGTAGCTAGCTACGGCGGCCTGTATACGGCCCTGTATCAACACCGTCTGTGAACCCCGTAAGACAGAAGGTTTGGCCGTCTGGTTGAAGGTAGGCCGTAACCTACGGTCTATAGGCCGTAAGTTACGGTCTAAGGCGATATTTTAGGGGTTGTTTCAAATTTCAAAACCTATTTAAACCCTAACATTAGGGTTTCGAAAATATACTGCCCCCAACCCCAAGAACGAATCTTGGAGCATTTTTGAGTCATTAAAACCCTCTCTAATCATCAAGTGATCGAGGATTCGTATGCAAAAAGACAAGATTGAAGCGATTATGATGAAGATGCAAGGCTAAACCACCCGTGATCATCCCTGGGTGGACGGTTTGTGATTGGATTATGCATGCGTATGTGTTTACCTAGTCAAGACATAAACTTTGATTGTTTAACAATTTTTATTCGTTTATGTGTTTTGAACGATGTGTTGATTAAAGATTCGTGTTAGTTGATTTGATTATTACTTATCAAGTTATCAGTTTTACATTGTTAACCATTGAGTAGTAATTAGGTTATCTTCATTAATTGGTGATTGCAATTAAAGTTTCTAGATTGTGGCATTAGTTAGTTTACTAGTTAATTTACATAATCGGATATCAAGTTCGCAATTACTTTTCAACATACGTGATAAGCAAGTTATGTCTATGTAACTTCAAGATTAGGTAAAACATTAGCTATATATTCATTTACATTCCTGAAACCCGGGTGTGATCCGTTTCATCGCAATAGTTTTCAACCAAGTCCAAGTTTCGTCTTGCTTCATAAAGTGATTATTTTTATTGGTAATTTCATTTAGTTCTAATTTACAGTTTAGTGACAATAGTAAGTAAGTAAATTTTGAATCAGTTACGCGTGACACCATCCACGGACTCCTCGTGGGATCGACACCCTATTTACCCTAACTAGTTAAGGTATTTAGGAATCATAAAACAAGCAAAATTCTTTTCTTATTTGATCGGGTCTTCGACACCGATCAATGACCCATTAGCATGCCCGAATTTACAACCACAAAACAACCCACAAAGACAAAATCCACTTGCTCAAAACCATATACCTCAGAGACAAAATCCCTACCCTCAACCAAGACAGAACCCCTACCAACAAGGACCTCCAAGACAAAATCCGAGACAGCAAAGGGTGGTTAACAGTTCGAAGATAAAGAGGAGATATTTGAGAGGTTGAGTATCCATACTTGGGATGATGAGGTGGATGGATAGGATGATGGCTATGAAAATAAATATGATGATGAGGAGATTCAATACAATAAACCCAATAACAACCAAGGCCGATACAGATAGAATGAACAACCAAGGCAACAAAGGCAGAATCAGGGCCGAGGTCAAGGTAGAAGGCAAGAATTTCCTCGGGTGAATCGAAACCCAGGGCTTCAACCATACCAGGATATCGTTCAAGGGGTTGACAGCCATTTTTGCCCCACCATAGCTGGAGCTGCATCACCCATAGTCAGGCCACAAGTTAGAGCGAGATCATTTGAGATAGATCCAACAGTTTGTCTATTCTTCTAGAATTTCATGGGTTATCCAAGGAAGAACCTTATCTATATCTAAATGAGTTCAGTGCCATTGCGAGACCATCGGGGCGCAAGGTTTTACACTAGAGGAAGTGATGCTGGTTCTATTCTAATTTACATTGAAAGGAAATGCAAAAAAGTGGTTCCACTCACTACCTGCGACTAGCATTTATACCTGGGAGCAAATGCAACAGGCCTTTTTAGAGGAGTATTATACCGCGCAAAAGACTAGTGAGGCCAAAACCGCTATTCGGACATTCAGTCAACAACAGGACGAGCCGTTTCATGAGGCTTGGACAAGTTCAAGGAGTTGTTGAGAACCTGTCCCCATCACGACATTCCCCAATGGGAATTGATTTCCTCCTTTTATGATGGGTTATCTGCTGAAGATGTGAGAGATGTAAACTCGACAAGTGCAGGAATGTTCATGACAAATACTGAGGATGATGACTGGGAGTTACTAGAACGGATGAGTATACATTCAAAAAGACAAGCTCAGTCTCGTAGGAAATCGAGGTATGTGGTTAATGATCCGGATAGGAGGGCTTCAAGGTTGGGTCAGTTGGCAGGTAAGGCTACAGTGAAGGCCACAAGATCCTTTACTATATGCCAGGGATGTGGTGAGGCTGGACATACAGCCAGAGATTGTCCAGAGTTTGATGTGGGGTTGGAAGAGGTGAATTATGTACAGGGTGATAGGCGGCCATACAGCAACACCAATAATAACACCTATCACCCCGGTTTGAGGAATCACCCAGACCTCAGATATGGTAACCTTGATAATCAATTGAACCAGAACTTTTAAGGTAATTCACATCCACAATACCAGAACAGATCAATAGGTCAGGGTGGTCAATACAATCAGGGGAACTATAACAGGGGTGGTCAGAGGAACTACCAGAATAACCAAGACCATGGTGGATTGGGAGGAAATACAGAGCCAACAAACAAGGAGCTTCTGGAGTTTATGAAGGAGATAAATAAATCTAATGAGGTTCGAGACAAGAGTCACGAGGCTTTGACCAATAAAGTTGGTTAACTAGCAGAAGAAGTGGCAGCTCTTAGAAAAGATCCGGGCAAGCTACCAAGTGATACGACCATGAACCCACAAAATCAAGGGACAAACATAAAGAACATGAGAAATGTCCATATTAATTCAGTTAGTATCCTTCCCAATTCTAAAATTTTCAATAATGACTTTACTTCTTTTTTAAAACAAGTTATAGGTAAGGAAAATAAAGTCGATGCAGTAGAAGAGAGTGACCCAGGAGCACCTGTCATTCCAATCAAAGTGGGGAAGTTCAAGATAGAAAAGGCACTCTTGGATTATGGGGCAGCTGTTAGTATCTTGCCTGGAGAGTTATATGATCAATATGAGTTTGGCCCTTTACAGGAGGTTAACACCACCATGGTGTTAGCTGACTTGACCTGCAAACATCCTTGGGGGATGGTAAAAGATGTGATAATCAAGTTGGGAGATTTATACTACCCGGTGGACTTTATGGTGCTTGACTATGCACTAGTGAGAACAAACGAGCAACCAAAGGTTATTTTAGGTCTACCATTTTTAGCAACTGCCAATGCTCAAATCAACTGTCGGGATGGAACAATTGATATGACATGTGAAACCCATAAGATACGTTTTGATGTGTTTTCCAAGTCGATCACTTATTTTGTTAATGACAAACTTTTTGAGGCAGATGCGGCTAACGTTTGTGTTCCTTCCTACATCTCACATGTAAGTAAGCATATAAATTTTAAGAATGGTTTTAAGTATGATAGGACTATGCAGGTAGACTCGAAAGAGTTTGTATATTCAAAAGAAAATAAAAAGCCAGTGATGAAGATGGAAATAAAGCATAAGAAGCCAAAATGGAAGAAAAAAGCTAGTGATCCATCTGATCCTAAAAATGCTCGAGTTAAGACAATGATGTTCGTTCCATGTTTGGATGACGTTGGGAACCCACTAGATCAACAAAAGCAAATAGTATAGACTTATCAAAAGGCAAGCACCACTTTCGACCACCATGAGTAGTGACAGGTACGGTCTGGCTGAAGACCTAAAACTTAGCGCTACTTGGGAGGCAACCTAAGATATTTGTAATTTTTTGTTTTTTTATGATCTTAGTTGTTTTGAACTTTGTGGGTGTGTTCACTAAAAACCCTCACGAGACTTCACTCATCCACTCGAGCCTACCGAGAGGTTTAAAAGGCTTGTTGCATATGCTAAATGCAACCGTGATTCCTACGAAAGTGAGGTTTATTAATTTTTTTTAGTTTTTGTTTTGTATTTTTAGTTTTAATTAGCCGATGCAAACATGCAAGTGTGGGGAAGCACATGGAATTTTAGGTGCATATTTGATGATGTGCTTGGCACAGTCTCCATATAACAATATTGAAGCACTATCAGATAATCTGCCATCAGGTCTAAGTGAACTTTCTTTGACTTTGTTTGCTATTTTTGTTTTGCACTTGGGGGTTTTAAACAACTATGTGATCAGGGTGGAGTGATTCTATTGTTTAGGACTATGGTAGTTTGTTTAATCATATTATATTATGTGTTTGGGAATAATGGATAAAGTGAAATGCAAATAGGGATTGTAAAATGAATCAATTCATACATTGGGGACAATGTATCCCAAGTGTGGGGATGGGGGAACCCAGGGAGACATATTTTGGAGAAATGAAAATTTGGACAAAATTTGAAAATTTTTAAAATTTTTCTCTAAAATATTAATTAATGGTTAAGGTTCTTGGTCATGGTTGATTCCCTAAATGTTTAAACCCAGTTGGTTTGTGAAAGTTGGAAAGGGAACGCCTAACTAGGGTTGGCAAACTTTAGGTGTAGTAAACTTGCACATGTTACATCGGTAACCCGAACCCATCGTTTTCATATGTGAGAAGCCTTTTCATTGATATTGTTATATATATTTGCTTGTTTGAGTGTGCAGTGATGTTTTTTAGTGGTAGAACTTGTGGGGCGCGTGCATCTTGAGACTCGAAACTGGGATTCACATCGAAGTGATTGAGGCATTAGGATCAACCATAGAATAAACCCATAGGACCCACCTACCCGACGTCTATCTTTTAGTAGCCAAGTCTGTGCCTTTTCCCTATTCATTTATTTAAACCAAAATTTTGACTTATTAGCCTTTTGTTTAGCCTATTCAGTTGTTTACCCGTATGATGAAACTTGAGTTAATTAGCGCTAGTAGTGTTAAGTTTGATTTGATATCATGTTTTGAAGTTGTAGTTGGGGATAACTAAGGTTAGTGAATTCCATTGTCTTTGTGTTAAGTTATGTTCTTTTGTTCAAAAAAAAAGATAAAAAAGATAAGAAAATGGAAAGAAAAGAAAATTTTGTCGAAATAGTTAAGTTTGAAAGACTAAGGTATTAGACAAGAAAAAGATTGTGCTTTGAAGTATGTAGTAATTAACTCAAGCTTCCCATCACTCTAGTCACTTATTCCCCAAATACTCCCTACCCGAACCTAAGCCTAACGTTACAAACCTGTTAAAGCCCTCATGATTGGTGTGCAATCTCATGTTAGTGGGTGAAGATTTGATTTCTTTACAATCATATGCTCACTAGTTTGCATTATTGTTAAGTGTTCATAAATTACCAGCATATCTTTGGCCGAGCCAGAAATTACACCGAGTGGAAAGCTTTATTGTGAGGGGTGTGATACGTGCAAGGGAGATAATTTTAGTTAGGCAATCCAACGGGTTAGAAGTTTATGTTTGTTAACGGGTCGTAATTGCTAACTTGGAATTGAGTATGCCCTTGAACCTTAATCGATTTTAGTACTTGTGTTTTTATGTGTTGATCCCTTTTTAACTTGAATTATTGAATTTTAAAAGCAATCTCACTTGAGGGCAAGCAAGAAACAAGTGTGGGGATGTGATGTAAGAGGTTTGTAATGATGTTTATCATGGTTAAGTAGTTAACTTTAATGTAATTTATATGTTTAAGTAGAAGAAATTGTTTGGAATAAGTTAACTACGATGATTTGGTGTTTTGTAGGTAAAACGCAATGATTTGATGTGTTTTGAAGAATTCATATGGATGATAAATGAAGATCATGATATATGATATGATATAGAATTCAATCACGAGAACATGGCCGCAAACGGGGAGGAAAACGGAGTCCGAACGAAGAAGTTACGAAGAAAACAAGAATCGGAGAAAGCTGGTCAACCGTAACCTATGGTGGAAACAGGACCTACGGTATAGCCCCCTAGCGTAAACTATGGTGGAAAGATGACCTACTGTTCATCAGTTCAAAAACTGAACAGAAAGCCCCTAACGTAACTTACGGTGTTCAAGTGACCTACGTTACACGATGCGCTGAAATCACTTATAAGACGGAAAAATTAGGTTTTCAGGGCTATCTTTCATTCCAAGCCGTCCCCAAGCCCTAGGAACGACCCCAAGTGATCCAAAAGGCTCCCGGAGGCGATTTCAAGGCTCAAGATTGTGTTTTTATCATTCGGGTTGAATCTTTAACGTTAGATACAATGTTTACCTTCGATTTTGATTTGTTTTTCGTTTCCAGCTAGTCCACCCGTGATCTTCTCCGGGTGTTAGGGTTTATACTATGACTTATTCTTGATGGTTTTTGTTGAGTTAATGTTTGAACATGGTAGTTTAAGCCGAGTAACATTATTTATTGTTTAGAGATTCTAAAATGCGTGTATTGCTTTCAATTCAATTATTCTGGTTTGATTGTTTTAGATTTATTTTCATCTAGAAGCATCAATTTTGGATGGGGTTGGGAAATACAAACGTAGGATATGATTCGAGTAGTTCATTAACAACAGTCTCATTCAATCTGTTATCTTTAATCAAATCAACCCGGTTATGTCTATGTGACCACTTTTAACTATCAAAGCAAGTCTAAGTTGTAAACCTTAACCCGGAGGGGATTACTCTTTCCCATCATTATTTACAATCAATTTTACTTTTCAACCTCAAGTAATTTTTGCAATTTAGTTAATTTACAAGTATTTTCAATAAAGCTTTCAACTTTATGAATTGAACCACACTTTCCACATATTCCCTGTGGATCGACCCGACTTACCCTAGCTATCTTAGGTGAGTTTGGACCATTATAAATTGTTTTTTATTAGGCCTAACAACCCTCAATCAGTAGTCGAGAAAATTCTCAGGACTATTACTGAGAGCTTCAATTTTGTGGTATGTACAATTGAGGAGATGAAGGACTTGGACGACATGACAATAGAGGAAATACAGAGTTCTCTATTGATTCATGACCAAAAGATCAAGAGAAAGGGCAGTGAGGAATAAGTACCAAAGGCTAAGTCAAATCAAGGTTCAAACTATGGTAGAGGTAGGGGAAGAAGTACAGGTGGCAGAGGTAGAGGCCGAGGCCGAGGTCGTGGAAGAAATAAAGGTGACAACACGTGTCCATCCTTTGACAAGTCCTAGAATGTTATAAGTGTCAAATCAGTTGGGCCATTTTCAATATACTGACATATGTGCATCAAATTACACCGAGTATGAGGACAATGAATAATTGGTGTTAATGACTTCTGTGGACATCAAGGAGTATGAAACTGAGTCAAATCAATTAATGACAATGGTTGATGACAAGAAGCAAATTGAAGAGAAAGGAATCTGGTTCTTAGACTCTTCCTGTTCGAATCATATGACTGGGTCCAAGAGATGGTTCACTAGTATAGATAAGACTTATGTTCACAAGGTGAAGCTGGGAAATGATCATAGACTTGAGGTAAGAGGCAGGGGAAACATCAGGTTAGTGATTGATGGAAACACTCAAACAATCACTAATGTCTACTATGTACCCTTGCTGACATCTAACCTACTGAGTATGGGGCAACTGCAAGACAAGGCCTTGACCTTTTTCATTCAGGGAGGCATGTGCAGAATCTTCCACCTTGAGAAGAACTTGATCATCTCTTTCCAGATGACCAAAAACAGAATGTTCCCTGTGATAGTAGCACCTAAGTCTAAACAAAAGAGATATTTGCAAGTATAAACTAACTCACAAACTCAATTATGGCATAGAAGGTATGGACATGTGAACTACAAAGCTATAAGATGATGTTCAATTTCACACCCCAACCTTAACGGCGGAAACGTTGAGATGTGAGGGTTAAGATTGTTCACAGCCACGTAACACTACCATAAATTGTAAATATAATTATTCATAAGTTGAAATAAACATTACAACCAAATGTCTCAACGAAATAAAGTAAACAAAGTTCAACTTCCAAGTTTCAAGATATTTTATTTATTTTCTAGGTCCAAATCCTAAGTGTAAGCATGCTTCAAAAGATAATCATCAACCTTGTGCATTTCCTGAAACATGTTAAAAATAAAGGTCAACTTTGAAAGTTGGTGAGTTTCCATGGGTTAAGCATATATATATATATATATATATATATATATATATATATATATATATATATATATAAGTTTACAAGTAGCAATTCATGTCAATGGTTACAAGTAAAGCAAGTTTATAGATAACATATAGCTACAATCAAACCTTGACCAAGAATATCATTTACAAGTTATAACGATTAGCTAAGTGTACTTGGTTCCCATGATGAACAAGCATACGTCATCAGGAGCCGGCAATAACCTCGGCTTTAGCACAAAATAGTCTTGTCAGCCCATAGATCTATGACGTCGCCAGGCTAGCAATAGTTAATGATTGTCAACATATAATGTCCATCATATAAGACTCACAATATTACAAATAACCATGAAAAAAAGTAAAGATGAATTGCATGTGCATTTACAAGTACCAAGATGTTTACAAGTGTAAGTTTATAAAGTTAACATGTTTCACCCCAAAAGGTGTGAAATAAAGTAAAAGAGGGGCATGAAAACTCACATGATATATATATAAGATGATAATAAGAAATAAACGATGCTCCAACGATTTTCTTTTACAAGTTAGCTAACATATATATGTCAAGGTTAAGCTTTGAGGTAATATTAACGATCAAACGCGAACTAGGGTTTCGATAGGAAATTGGGGTTTTTGTAAATAAATAAATAAAATTTAATTATGTAATCACTTATATTTTGACTTAATGACAAATGCAACATCTCGTTTAAATAATTAACTTAGCGAACAACAATATAATGAAAGATATAAAGTATGAAAGAAAAAATATATATAAATTTTTGATAACACGATTTAAACAATTAATCGAATAATCGTTAGATAACTTCTTTGTCCAATAATAATTTATCGATTTAAACCATTATTTAACTTAAAGTCTTTTATAAGAAATAACCAAAAATTAACCTTTATTATAATGTTTCTCTAAATAATATATACATAAGTATTAATTTGAAAATTTTCAAGAAAATATTTTGGTGACTTCAAAATAATTTTAGTTTGACAAGAATGATTTTTAAAATAATTAAAAAATTTTCTGTAATTTAATATATTAAAAAAAAGGCTTTTAAAAATGAAAAGAGGGTGCCCGGGTTCGAACCCGGGACCTCAAGGTTGTGAGTGTGCGTTGTTAACCGGTAGGCAAGGGCGCCTACGCCTTGCTAAGAGATGGTTTTTAATATTTAAAAACACAAACCAAGTAAAACCCTCAAAATCACATAAACCCTAGAAACATCTTTGATCAAATTGAAGATTTATTCGATAACGATTACTGAAATAAACATGGGGCTTTGATTCCCCATGTAATTTCGAGTATATACATATGTTTAATTTACCCGAATGAAGATGGATTGATGATGAACAAGACGAAGAACAGTCGCGGCTATGTCGTGATTGGTTCAGATTGCCAATAAGGTTAGTAATCAAATTCGTTGCACAGAAAGCTTCCAAGGATCTTGATGAATGAAAGCCCTCTGTCAATTTCAGTTAATATCGACAGAATGGTGATGAACACTAGCGTTGTAGTCGCGATGAAGAGAGGGAATTATTCGAGTGGTTCCAGTGTGTTTCAGGTGGAATTGAGTTTGATAGTAGCTTAGGATTAGTTAAACGTTCGATTATGATACATTTAATTTGATTATTATTGAGTTTTAATGTTCGAACGGCTCTATGATTAAAAGCTTCGGATACTCGGATTGTTTTGGGGTCCATAACCGTTGTTTAACTCAATTAAAGGTCATAATTGTGTTCGAATCACGTTCACGAACCGGTTAGGGGAGTTTGGGGTTCGAATTTGAAGGAAAAGAGTGAGTTTCGAAACCGCCGGAGCTCGGCCGAATGGTGGCCGGAGCATGGCCGGAATTACGGGGGGGTTGGCAAAAGGTTTTTAAGTTTTACAGCTTTGGCCCTGTGGTTTAATAGTTAATATTTTATGCCTTAAACTTTCATTTTAAGTTTTCAAATTGACATTAAGGCCCCCTCAACTTAATTAAACTTTAAGTTTTTAACATTAATCTAACTTGTTAATTATTTAAGTTTTATAATTTATTAATTCCGTTATTATTATTATTATTATTATTTTTAGTATTCTTATTATTTTTGTCATTATGCTTTAAATGTAAATGTAACATAATGAACAAGAGTTGTAATAACATGTATTATTTTTATAACTATTAGTATTATTATTATTATTATTGTTATCATAACTTAAGTTAAGTTTTATAATAATAAGTAGAAGTTGTAATTACCATTATTACTATTATTTAGTAATTTAATTTATTGACTGTTAAATTGATAAAAAAACAAGCATAAATAAGCCCTCAAAGTTTCATTAATGACAAAAAAAAGTCCTTACAAGAACATAACGACGTTAATATTTAGATAACAAAAATACGAAAGGTTACATTCAAGAAGATGGTGACAGGGTTACTAGTGTTAGCTGACAAGCATGACATTTGTAAAGTCTGTGCCATTGGGAAGCAACATAGAGAAAGTTTTCCCAAGAAAAGTACCTGGAAAGCTACTTAGAAGTTGGAACTCATTCACACAGACTTGTGTGGGCATATCACTCCTGCCACCATGACTGGAAAGAGGTACATTTTGGTTTTTATAGATGATTTTCAAGAAAAACATGGGTGTATTTTCTGTCTCACAAAAATGAAAGTTTTGAAGTATTTAAGTTGTTCAAAATGACTTGTAGAAAAGGAAACCAGGTTAAAAATCAAAGGGATTAGAAGTGATAGAGGGGGTAAATTTACTTCTAATAGTTTTATTGAATTCTGTGAAAGTCATGGAATTAAAAGACAGTTGACTGCAGCATACACACCCCAGCAGAATGGGGTGGGTGAAAGGAGAAATCACACAATCATGAACATGGTTAGGTTCATACTAAGTGATATTTTGGGGCGAGGTTGCCAAATGGGCATGCCATATTTTGAACAGGTGTATGAGTAGGAGCCTTGATAATGAGGTTCTTGAGGAATGATGGTCAGGACAAAACCTAGTGTTGATCATTTCAGGGTGTTTGGTAGTTTTTGCTATGTGTATGTCCCTGCATAGTTGATAACCAAACTAGATAACAGAAGTAAGAAATGTGTGTTCTTGGGGTTGAGCCATGAATCTAAAGCCTACAGGGTATATGAACCAAGCAGCAAGCAAGTAATAATCAGTAAAGATGTGTTGTTCGATGAAGATGCTTTATGGGATTAGAACTCGGAAGGAAACCACTCAATGGATCTGATCATAGAAGGAGAAGTTACTGCAGAATATTTGACTCAAGTGGATGAATTAGCACAAGCACCGTCATCTGACCCACTGACTCACTCAACCAGTCCTTCTCAGGAAAGTGTTAGCAAGCAACATGGTTCACCTCTAGGTGTTAATTCACCCACTCACAGTCAATCTAAGTTATACACTAGTCCGATCACACCAGCAGCAGGCCTATTGGACCAACTGGTAGAGTTAGAAGACAACACATCCAGTTTAGTGATTATCATCTTGGATCACATTTAGAAGAAGATGAGGTAGGCTTTGCTAGCCTTGAGGATCCTGTTACCTATGAAGAAGCTTGTAATAACGATGAGTGGGTAAAGGTTATGGAGGCTGAGATTGTTGCTATAGAGAAGAATTTGACTTGGGAACTAGTAGAACTACCACGAGGGTTCAAGTCCATTAGGGTCAAGTGGTTGTACAAAACCAAGTTGAATGAAAAAGGTGAAATCGATAAACATAAGGCAAGACTAGTAGTGAAAGGTTATGCATAAAAGGAAGGAGTGGATTACAGTGAAGTGTTTGCATAAGTGGCTAAGTGGGATACATCAGGCTTCTCCTTACAATAGCATAACAAATAGAATGGCTAGTCATCAGCTAGATGTTAAGAGTGCTTTCCTATACGGAGAACTAAAGGAGGAAGTGTATATTGATCAACCTAAGGGTTTCATCCAAAAGGGGGCTGAGCATAAGGGATACAGGTTGAAGAAGGCCTTATATGGCTTAAAACAAGCCCTTAGGGCCTGGTACAAGAAGATAGAAGGTTACTTTATGCAAGAGGGATTCAAGAAAAGTAACTATGATCACTCATTGTTCATCAAACAGGAATCAAATCAAAGTATCATTGTAAGTTTGTATGTTGATGATTTAATTTTCATTAGAAGTGGCAAGGTGGTGTATGAATCATTCAAGAGCTCTATGATGTCAAAATTTGATATGACTGATCTAGGAAGAATGAGGTATTTCTTGGGTATAGAAGTAGAGCAATCTGTTGATGGCATTGGGTTGTATCAGACACGGTATGCCAAGGAGGTACTTGAAAGATTTAGAATGTGGGAGGCAAATAGAGTAAGAACCCCTATTGTTTAAAGCATTGTCCTTATGAAATCAGGAGTAGGGAAGGAATTTAGTAGCAACATGTATATGAATCTGATTGGCAGTTTGATGTACCTAACTATTACTCGTCCAGACTTAATGTATATAGTGAGCTTGTTATCAAGATTTATGAGCTGTCCAAGGGAGGAACACTGGGAGGCTGCAAAAAGAGTGTTGAGGTATGTAAAGTTCTCACAGAACTATGGGCTGCAGTTCGCGAAATAGAAAGAATTCAAACTACATATGTACACAGATAACAACTATGCTCGTGACTTAGAGGATAGAAAAATCACCTCTAGTTATATGTGTCTTGTGAGTGGTGCAGTCGTGAGTTGGTGTTCAAGGAAGCAAGAAATAGTTACTCCATCTTCTACTGAAGCAAAGTATATAGTTGCCACTTTATGTGCTAGTCAGTGTGTGTGACTAAGATGCATACTAAAAGAACTGGGAATGGTGTTGGAGGATGCTATAGACATTTGGTGTGATAACAGTTCTACTATCAAGTTGTCAAAGAATCCAATTATGCATAAGAGAACAAAACATATAGATGTGAGGTTTCATTTTATCAGGGATTTGGTGAACGATGGGGTCATAAATTTGAAGTTCCGCAAATTCGAAGACCAACTTGCAGATATAATGACAAAGCCAGTGAAGCTTGAAACCTATGCAAGATTAAGAGACATGTTGGGTGTGAAAGAAGCTAAACAAGCAGTTTAGTACTATCTTGTTTAGGGAAGGATTTATTGGAGTTGTTTTGTGGAATAAACTGGCGTCATTAGACCGTATACTTATCAGGTTCTTTGGACCGGTCGTGCAAGTTAAACCGGATGCAAGATATCTTCACTCGGGAGTTGATTTTATTGATACCAGTTAGTGTTTGATTTAGTCTTTCCATCTGTTTCGTTCATCCGTCTTTCTAGTTTTCAGTTTTATGCACGTTAGTAGTGGTAGCTTGATTGTATTGATCTATTTAAGCATATTCAGCAGTGAATAAACTCATCAGTTTTGTGAGATCCATTATGTGTCTGTTACCATTTGTATTCTACGTTTGGTTTCAATTGAATACTGATGAAACAATCTAAATGGTTTGAATTTACAGAGGTTGTGGGTTCGAAACAGTCTCACGGATTGAATGTAATGGTTTAATTGAGTTTATTTGATCAAAATTTGGTGTTTTAGGGTTGCCGGAGCACCATCGGAGGTGTGACCGGAGATGGGGGTTAACGAGCATGTGGTTTGGGTTGTTTTAATAATTCAAACGTGTTCCCTGATGGTTTTAAGAGTTATCATTTTATGCATGAAACTTTTAAATTAAGTTTCAAAATTTACAACTTAACCCCTAGACTTATTAAAACCGTATTTTATAAATTAATCAAATTATTGTTTTAATAAAACATTATAAACTTTACAAATTTTGTAAAACTTTTTATTTTAATTATTTATTTTAATTTTATAAATTAAATCTCATAATTACTATAAAACTCTATAAACTTATAAAAAATTATAAATATAAAATTATTATAAATCAAATAAATGACACAATTAATGCGTTTGAACATCATACTAAGTAACATAACTGAATAATGTCTTTCAGTTATATAAATGATCCAAACGGGTTTTGCATCATCCACTTACAGCTTTTCACTGTATTCATAGGATTGAGTTTTGGTTTAGTACCAGTCCATGCTTCAACCAGAGTTACCCTTTCAACAACAGCTGTAAGAGACACATTGATTAGGTAGATTGTTGTTACCATAGTTTATGTCGACAAGAAATTTGGAAGATTTTTTTATTTAAGCGTACTCCTTGTCATGCCGATAATTGCATGGTTTTTCCTTTTCACAACACCATTGTGTTTTGAAGTGTATGGAACTGTTAGTTCCCGTCTAATGCCATATGTTTCATTAATTGTAGGTACTATTGAATTCATGTAAAGTGAATGCCCCACCTTTGTGCACTACGAAGGTTCACAATGGACAATTCACTTTGTTTCTCCACCATGCTTCTAAATACTTCAAATCTTTCAAAAGCATCATATTTGTTGACTAGAAAGTATACTCAACATAAGTTCATCCATGAATAAGAGATAATATAAGCTATGACCGAGACTCTGAGTTTGCATGGGACCATATAGATCCGTATGCACTAACTTACGTTTCTTGGTGGCTCACCAAAATTTAGACACAAATGAATGTTTGCTTTGTTTACCCATAATACAACCTTCACACTGATTAGTGGGTCTAATGAATGGCAAATCAATGACCATATTGTTATCATGCAAGGTTTTTAAACTAGCATCACAATAAGGCAGGACTCATCTTGTCTTCACAGATTTCAGCCTTTGTAGCATTTACCAAAAACATGTTGTTTGAAACCACCAAGATCTTCATGAGTGTTGGGTTAATCTTGACGGGTCAAGTCGGGTCAAGAACCGGGTCGGCATGATTCACAGGTTTAAGAATATGGATTAGCTAAAGTTTACGGTTTCTATTGAAATGTTTAGTTACATCACATGTTTTATTTAATAAGTATAGTTATATGTTACCATAAGTTAGTGTGACAATTGTATAATTATGGTTAGTATAGATAAGTTAGTTATGTTAGTTTCTTGGTGGTTACGTAACACAGTGGAAACCCGTGGATAACCCGCCAAGTTTGTATGTATAAATACCTTGAAAACCCTTCATTTGACACAAGATGAATCATACTTACAAGAACAAATTCTCTGAATTCATCCATTCAAAACCTGTTTTTGATCCCCCTCTACCAACATTACTGGGTTGTTTGTTACTAGCTTTTAGGATAAGAAAATGCATGTTCACAGTACTTGGGTTGAGGCTTATATAGCTGCAAACCTTAGGGTAATTAGTAGAGTCATTTTGTTCCTTTACATTGTAATTTTTTATTCCAATTTATAAAAGAGTCGATCATAGAGTTCTTGATCAATAGCTAGTATACTATTGTTTTGTTTTTCTCTATGATAAAGGGCCTGAAACCAACAATGAGTACCACTACCTTTTTTTAGAGTTTATACAGTTTCAATTTCAAAATGGAGTATACACTCTTTCCTCATAAGGAGCATGATAAACATTATCTGGGAGCTTGTGACCTTTCCTAGTCTCAATCTTAACCGTCCCCTTTCCTTCAACAATTAATTTCTTTTTATCTCCTAGCTGCAAATCCAACTTGAAAATTAAATTAAGTTTAGTAAAAATCGTTTGAATACTTGAAATGTGATTCGAGCAGCCGGAGTCCACAAACCATAGGTTGTTTGACTTACCATTCGTTTTAGTGTCTGTCATGACTCATGGCTAGAACGAATGGCTTATCATTCGCCATGTTTAAATGTTGATCTTCTTGAGCTTCCCTTTCATTATTTGCTACAATGTTGACTTGAGGTTCTTTATTATACTACTGTCAATTATCATCACTTAGCGTAGAAGTAATCCCCCACTGGTTCACTGATACAACCTGGACTAATTTGGAGTAAATAAAGTGCAGAATTCAATTAAAAAGACCCAATTCGAGAGGGGCAACTCTCCGATTACAGATACTAGCAACGTTTATTTGGAAATAAAACTGGAATGATAACAAACGAAAAGAAAACATAGATAAATACTGCAAATGTCTTCATAACTGCCCACTATTCGACTTCATAACTGCCCACTATTCGACTTTCGTCAACTTTTCCACTTCTGTGAATCTTTCCACTGCCAAGGGATTAAGGCAAGAATTAAATACTAGTTGGATCTGCTCCATAGATGCCCCATGATCCCCTGGACCCCCGACCCGTTTGTTCTTCCGGGTATAAACTTTAAGTGGCAATGTATTATTACTACCGGCTCGGAAAGACGACTTGTCCTCAAGGCGAAAGGAAGGAAATTGGTGTTTCAACAAGTCATAATTTTCCCACGTAGCCTCTTCTGGGACGAGAATTCCAGGTAACCAACAGCTCCAAAACCAACTGCCCCGCTTCCCGAACCCAACGATGTTGAATCACAGATTCGGGTTGAAGGTCAATTTCCCAATCCGGGGTGATTGGTAACGGAGTTAAAGGAGTGGAAGGGAGTTGTCCATGTGCAGGCTTGAGCATTGAAACATGGAAGACGGGATGAACACGAGCTGTAGGTGGAAGAGACAACTCGTAAGCGACTGACCCGACCCGCTTCTTAACCAAGTAAGGCCCAAAAAACCGTGGAGAAAGCTTTTCAAACCGACGTTTAGCAAGGCTTTGCTGTCGATATGGTTGGACTTTAAGAAACACACTATCGCCTTCCTTAAATGACAACTCACGCCTCTTAGAATCCGCTTGGTTTTTCATACGATCTTGTGCTTTTTGCAAGTTGATGCGGAGTAGCTTCAACATATCATCGCGGTCCAACAATTGCCGTTCCAATTCTACATTCACAGTCTCACCAGGGACATAAGGAAAAGGGTAGGTGGTTCACGTCCATAAACCATATGAAAAGGGGTTGTACCAGCAGAAGTATGATAACCTGTATTGTAGGAGTATTCTGCCCAAGCGAGGAACGAACTCCACTTCGTTGGCTGCTCATGTGCGAAGCAGCGTAAATAGGCTTCAAGACAACGGTTTACTACTTCAGTTTGCCCATCACTTTGTGGGTGATAACTAGTACTCATGTTCAGTTTGGTTTTGCTCAAACGGAACAACTCCTGCCAAAAGTGACTAAGAAAAATGACATCCCTGTCGGAGACAATGGACCGCGGTATTCCATGTAGACGAACAACTTCTTTACAAAAAACCGCAGCCACTCCTTTAGCCGTGAAGGGGTGAGACATTGCGATAAAGTGGGCATATTTACTTAACCGATCGACCACCACAAGAATAGTATCCGCCTTATTGGATTTTGGGAGCCCGGTGATGAAATCAAGGGAAATGTCTTCCCAAACCCGGTCGGGAATAGGCAAGGGCTGCAGCAGCCCCGCTGGAGAAAGCGTCTCATATTTGTTTTGTTGACAGATTAAACAATGCTGTACAAGTAAACGTACATCTTGTTTCTGGCGTGGCCAAAAGTACTGAGCTGTTAATCTTTTTAATGTCTTTAAAAACCCGCCATGACCACCGATCGGTGAGGAGTGAGCTTCGTATAAAAGCTTGTCGCGTATAGCTGGAATATCCGGAATAACCAAACGACCCTTAAAAAGAAGATTTTCCCCCACTAGAGTAAAGCCGGGACAGGAAGTGGAGTCCAAGGTTAACTGCTGGAGGATTCGGTTAGTGAATGGATCTGTAGACAGCCCGCGTTGAATGTCTCGCAGGTCCATACATTGCGAAACAACAATGTTGAACAATTCTCCCGAAGAAGGTTTCCGGGATAGTGCATCAGCTCCTTTGTTCTCTCTTCCAGCCTTGTAAATGATGGAAAAATCATAAGGCATGAGTTTCAAAAGCAACCGTTGTTGTTCATTGGTGGTGATTCGTTGTTCCAGCAAATACTTGAGCGTGTAGTGATCGGTTTTGACAAAAAAATGCCTGCCCAACAAGTAATGGCTCCATTTCTGCACCGCAAGAACTAAAGCCAAAAGCTCCCTGTCATAAGCAGACTTAAACTTGTTAGAAAGTGAAAAGCCTTTGCTAAAATAAGCTATCGGGTGATCATCTTGTCCCAAGATAGCACCAACCCCCTCCGAGGAAGCGTCACATTCCACAACAAAAGGTTTGGAAAAGTCGGGGAGTTTTAAAACCGGAGCTGAAGTGAGGACTGTTTTCAAGTGTTCAAAGGCTGCCAGGGCTTCTGGTGACCACTTAAACCCATCTTTTTTTGTCAAAACGGTAAGAGGCCGAGCAATCACGCCATAGGCACGCACAAAGCGCCTATAATAACCTGTAAGCCCCAAAAATCCTCTCACATCACGGGCTGTAGTGGGGATAGGCCATGATTGCACGGCTGCCACCTTCTCTTGCTCCACATGAACCCCCTCGGCAGTGATCATATGACCCAGGAACAAAACTTGAGGCTGGCCAAAGCAGCACTTTGATAACTTTGCAAAGAATTGATGATTATATAGTAACTCAAGGGCCTGTTTGAGGTGCTGAACATGCTGCTCCATGGTGTTACTGTAAACCAATATATCGTCAAAAAAAACCAAAATAAACCGACGTAGGAACGGGCGAAATAGATCATTCATGATAGCCTGAAAAGTAGAAGGAGCATTAGTTAAGCCGAATGGCATGACATTGAACTCATAATGGCCCGAATGGGTTCGAAACGCTGTTTTAGAGACATCTTTCGGGTCAACCCGAATCTGGTAATAACCGGAACGTAGATCCAGTTTCGAGAACACCATCGCACCATACAACTCATCAAGTAACTCATCGATGTTCGGTATAGGGTACTTATCGGCGATCGTGATCTTATTAAGTGCCCGGTAATCCACACACATGCGCCACGTGTTATCCTTCTTCTTAACCAACAATACAGGGCTTGAGAATGGACTGTTACTAGGCTGAATGAACCCTGCTGCTAATAGCTCCTCAACCTGCTTTTCGATTTCAGCCTTTTGTGAACGCGGATAGCGGTAAGGTCGGATATTTGGTGGGGTAGAATTTGGGTGTAGGGGTATTGTATGAGTTTGGGAGCGAAAGGGCGGTAGTGACTGGGGCTCCTGGAAAACACGGTTGTAGTTGGCAATGAGGGGTTGGAGCTCGACTGGAATCATGGGGGTGGAATCAATATCAGCAGCTAAATGTTGGAAGGCTGCTGACTTTTGAGGGCCCGAAGATACTCCTTGTAACTTATATTTCTGCCCGTTCAAACTGAAAACCAAAAACATCTCTTTCCAATTAGCTTGAATCGTATTGAGTGATGCAAGCCATTGAATCCCAAGAACAAGGTCAGCCCCACCAATAGAAAACGTGTAAAAATCTTGAACAATCTTAAGTTCATTCAGTGTAATTGTAAGATCCCTGCAAACACGGTTACACCGAATAATATCTCTATTCCCGATTTGGACACCGAAAGGTGTAACAAATTGGGTTGTCAATTTCAATTCATGAACAAGAGTATCAGAGATGAAATTATGAGTTGAACCACTATCTACCAAAATCAATACCTCTGTCGAATCAAGTACCCCGTTTAGTTTCATTGTTGTTGCATGGGACTTCCCTAAAATTGCATGTAGGCTGATTTCGGCAAGGTCATCAGTCTTTTCTGGTGGGTTCTCGGCCTCAGTAACCTGCTGGTCTTCTTCGTCACGAGCCTCCTCCAATAATTTGAAAGTCCCGGCTTTACAGCGGTGGCCGGGTCCATACTTATCGCCACATTTAAAACATTCCCCGCGTAGAAAGCGGGCCTGCTTCTCGGTTTTCGTTATTCGAGGGGCTGTTTTTAGGGAGCTGATTGAAGTGGGAGACGATGATACCACAGGCTTGGGGTCATTAGTTGATGTTTTTGGTGTCGAATTCCACGAGTTTCCCTTGCCCGAACGTACGTTGTTCAATTTAGACTCAAACTCCACCGCCAAACTCATGGCGTTGTACACTGTTCTGGGTTTGTGAATTCTCACATCAGCCTTCAATTCATCCTTCAAACCATTCAGAAAAACACCCAACAGACAGTGATCGGGCCAATTAGATACCCGTGCTGAACGTTTGGCGAATTCTTGACGATATTCTTGCATCGTTCCTATCTGTTTAAAGCTGCAGAGGTGCTCATCCGGGTTCTGGAATTCAGCCGGCCCAAAATTTTTGTGCAACGCGTGTACAAGTTCCTCCCAATACGTCACGGTTTGATCAACCGACAACCAAGAATACAGGTCAAGGGCATCCCCTTCGAGATGCATGGCTGCAACATCCACTTTATCTTCGTCTGCTACCTGGTAATACTTGAAAATTTTCTCTGCCTTCAAGATCCAACCTCTCGGGTCTCCACTGTTGAAAGATGGGAGGGTGATTTTAGTAGATGGCCGGTGATGATTTTGTCGTCCTGACGTTTCCCCCTCTTCATATCGGCCGGAATAACCACTTGATTTGTCCCTGGAAGACTCACGTGACTTGAGGGCAGCCACATCGGCTTTAAGTGATTCAAACGATTCCAAGCGAGCAGCGATAGCCGCTAACTGCGTAGCGATAGGATCCTGTGGACCACCGCTGCCTTCGGGATTGTTCCGGGTGTTGGGCGCCATATCGAATTCCCGGCAATGGAACCAATGATACAACCTGGACTAATTTGGAGTAAATAAAGTGCAGAATTCAATTAAAAAGACCCAATTCGAGAGGAGCAACTCTCCGATTACAGATACTAGCAACGTTTATTTGGAAATAAAACTGGAATGATAACAAATGAAAAGAAAACATAGATAAATACTGCAAATGTCTTCATAACTGCCCACTATTCGACTTCATAACTGCCCACTATTCGACTTCCGTCAACTTTTCCACTTCTGTGAACCTTTCCACTGCCAAGGGATTAAGGCAAGAATTAAATACTAGTTGGATCTGCTCCATAGATGCCCCATGATCCCCTGGACCCCCGACCCGTTTGTTCTTCCGGGTATAAACTTTAAGTGGCAATGTATCATTCACCTTCCTTCATGGAGATATTCTTGAAATATTTCCTTAAGCTTGTAACTTGACTGTCTTTACTTGAGTATTTCCTTGACACTCCATCTGCAAGATCTCCTAGCTTTCTTTGGCTGAAGCTACAATAACAATTCAAGAAAACAATTGATCATGAACCCCCTGTAGTATAATAGCCATAATATGTGCAGCTCTTTATCATCCCAATCACACTAGCTTCCACAATGCTCCACAAATCGCTTGACTTTAGGATGGTTCTCATGCGAATACTCCAATGCTTATAACCTTCAATTCCCCTTTAAATGTAGGGATCGGTAGGTAGAGTACTGGTTTGTTCAGCCATTAAGGATCAGTAGAATCAATAAAGGAGTTCGCAACCTGGCTCTAATAACATTGTTGGTATTTTAGTTAGTGGTGTTGGTCGGCCATCATTACATATTTGGTGATTAATGTTCGTTTACATTCGTTTATGCTAGTTTGTGTTTGTTTATGTTATACTAATATTAACTAAAGAACATAAACATGTTTATTTACTTAACGGATGAGCACTTAAAGTAAATTTTGTTCGTTAAGTGTTTGCGTTTGTTCATTTTTTTTAGTTGAGGCTAAACAAACAAGCCTTGGATGTTTGTTTACATGCCTAAATAAATCAAATTTAAGCTTTATACATATTTGTTATACTGGTTGTTTATAGAACTATAGAAGTAAAAGAAAAATCTAAAGAAAGAGTGATAATTAACAAGTATTTGAGAACTTTTTATTTTAAAGTTGGTCGGTTTTTCCTAGAGTCTATTTTTAAACCTGATTTTACCTAAACGAGATTAAGCCTTTTTATTTAATTTAGTATATTATGATCTATAAAGTTATGATCTATATCCATGGAAAAACAAATTAGTCTTTTTAACTAGCCATATAAATATTTATTGAAAGAGGTTCAAATACAAAGTGTATTTTTGTTACAAAGTGTGAGAAGACATAATGAGTCAAAAAAAGTCACAAAAAAATTTATATTTCACAATCTAAATCAAATTTTAAAAAAGTAATTCCGAGCTTTTATTCCCCTAGCCGTCCTCACTAAGAAAAAAATAAAAAAAAATTAACGTTTTTTTATTGCGTCATTTATGAAAGACACAATAACGTCATTGTGTCATTATGAAAGACACAATGACGTCATTGTGTTATAAAAAGACACAATGAATTTTTTTTAATTTTTTTTATTTTTTCTGAAAGAGGACGACGAGAGGAACAGAAACTTCGAAGTACTTTTTTGAAATTCGATTTAAATTGTGAGATATAATTTTTCTGTGATTTTTTAGCCTCATTATGTCTTCTTATACTTTGTAGCAAAAATACACTTTATAGAATAACCTCACTCATATGTATTTGATGTATTGGTTTGATCACAACAACCCTCTTGCTCTAAAAAACACTCAAAAAACACTAAAACACTCACAAATTCTCAAGCATCAAAAAGTTCACATAACAAGCTAAGTGGTCAAAGTACAATTGATGTTGGTACTTTCTCAAATGAATCAATCGTGTCGAGGAGCTGAGGATCATACCAACAATCAGAAACCCCGAAAGAGGAAGACACAACAAGATATGCTTTAGTAGTCCCGAAGACGATCATAAACACTAAACAAAGATGGCGTCGACGGTAATTTTATATAAAAACTAAAATGCATTCGAAATTATTATGTTTTGTTGTAAAGATAATAAAAGAACTTTAATTAGTTTAATTTATATACTAAGTATTCAATAATATTTATTTATTTTTTGAAAAAACGGTTATTACTCCGGTCTTTTTATTTAACCAGTGCAGTTATTACCAGAATAAGTTCGTTCGGGCAGGGTTTTCATCATGGTCAATCCGGTTATTGACCCAACTTTGCCTTAAACAAAAGTGTTTATTAACCGAACTGGTTACAGCCAACTCTAGATCACACCTTGCGCTCCAACCTAAGCATTCATCCCGATCCAAACATACATCATCAAAATTAGCTCATGAACAAACATCAGCTAGTAGTTTTTATCAAAAATAAATAATAACTTATAGTATATTGATTTTTTATATAGCAAATTAAAAATATACAAATCTGTTACTATCTCATCGAATTTTATGAAATTGCAATCAATTCTCTCATCAATCATCATCATTTCATTTCTTCAATTAGCAGAAAATCGGAATATAATTACTCATTCCACAATCTGATCTTCCTCCTCATTTCTCTCAGTAAACCAGATTATAAGGTTTCAGGTACCCACCTAAATTTCTTAATCGATCTTCCATTAATTTTCTAACGTCATTTTTATGAAGGATTTTAGGTTTAAATCATTACCTAGATTCAATTCGTCAATTCCCACGTAAAGTTTTCTAATTTTGATGGCATGATGTGTTTTAGCCTTTAGGATGCTTAATTTATATATCCAATACAATCTTACATTGCAATATTGCATATCAATAATTCTTTTTCAAAAGGATGATTTGATACTCATGAAGGTTGTTCATGGTTCATTTCGACTTGTTTTGATGATGTTTTTTATGCTAAATCATAATTTATGGTATTAGATATCGACAAACCAAATGAGACCGTGGGTTTTTTTTTTTAAATAACACAATCTATACTTTTTCTCAGATAAAATCATCGTATCTTACACCTTACATCATAATCATTTGCTTAAAGGTACACTACTTACCATCATAATATCCCTTTGAGACGGTTAGGTCTGTTGAACAAACCAAAATGCTAAGGTTCAGTTGTTTTAGCTGATTGAACCGATTTTTTGAATAAAAAATATCGGTTTGTGTGAAAATTTTAAATAATACGGACGCACATTTGTATTTTCAAAATTACAAAAAAACAATAATAAAGGCAAATTATGAGTTTACACAGGACTGGCTCCAAGTTTAAGACCATGTTAAAACCGTTAAACCTACTATAAACCATTAACCAGACTGTATAAATCTTAAACTTACTGAACTTAAATTTTGCTTCAATTTGGATGGTTTTAACGGTTTATGATTACTCTAAAGTAACATTTCCGGCTGCATTTGCATCCTTTTGATATGATTTGATTAGTTGATTGAAATGAAATTCATGTCCAACACTCATCATCATATGAGAGAAATCATTGAAGATTTTTAGGGCTGAAATTGAAATTTAGAGCATATTGAAATGTAAAATTTTACCAATTTTTTTATTGAAATGTTTTGATCAGATATGGAAGAAACAGTATTCACATCTGCTATAGAAGGAATGCAGCAGATGAAGTCTGATCATGATGAAATCTTGACTAAACCATTCTTGGATGTCTGCAAAATGTTGCTGCCAATTCTAGGTGCGCCCCTGTGTCGTTATCGGTTCGTGTTAATTAATATAGCTACCTAGATAACTGTTGATTGACGAGAAATAAAGAGAAAAAAAACAAGCGATCAGTAACTTTGTCATAAGTAGTTACTAGTTTGGTTTCAACACATGTTTTAATTACAAGATTCCGCAAACTAAAACATGACAATGATTAATGACTATAATCGAATTACCTTTTTTTTTGTAAATTCAGATAAATTCGGAGCTGCCATGGCTGTGGTGAAATCGGATATAAGTGGAAATATCACGGTATATTAACTTCTTTTAATTAAACCTTAAGGAGATGACTCAGTGGTAAAGGCCTGAGACCCTTTAGTAGAATTCTCAGGTTTAAATCAAGTTTCCGTTGATTTTCTGCCATTATCCCTTGAAGGTCACGTGTTTAGTGCAAATTGTGTTTTACCCGAGGGTATTAATGGGGTATCTTGAGTTTTCAGGAGGTTTTCGGGGTTACCAAAAAAACTACATTCGTTTTATCATAGCCCATACTGTATTTTACCTGATCTCATTAGTTAGTAAAGTATTGATGGGTTTTGTAAATTCTTGTAACTGGTTCTTACGGTTAACAAAAAAAACTTCATACGTTTGCCAGTTGTGAGGATAATGTGATTGTTGTTTACTTTTTTTTACTTGCAGAGATTGGATTCTAAGTATACAGAAAATCCAACTAGATTCAACTACTTATATGCTCTGGTACAAGCTGAAATTGAGACAAAAACAGCAAAGAATTCATCAAGCTGTACAAATGGGCTTCTTTGGTTGACAAGGTATTATGTTCTAACCCTATTTCCACATAAACATTACTGTTGCCTGCGCGCCATCAACATTTTGTTAACTAGACTCGGGGCTAGGACATAGTGTGGATGACTCTGACCCTTTACACACTTAACCCAATGACCTGTTACTAGGCTTATGTTATATAAACCTGTAAAATGTGAAAAATAAACGAGCAACAAAAGTAGAAAAATTGTTGAGATAACTGTTTGGATTCAACCATTCGGGTTTGTAGGGCAATGGATTTCTTGGTGGAGCTTTTCCGTAACTTATACCAACATCAAGATTGGTCGATGCAACAAGCGTGCAATGACTCGTATGGCAAGACTTTAAAGAAATGGCATGGTTGGATAGCAACTTCAAGTTTTACAGTAAGTTTCTCCTCATTTTTACCATCAACGTGCTTGATCCAAATGAACTGAAACTTGGGTTTTGTCATGTTATGTTGTTAGCTCGATCTAATATGTCGCGTAAACGTTCACTACAGGTTGCGATCAAGCTGGTTCCTGATAGAAAGAAGTTCTTTGAGGTGATAGCGAGCAAGGGAGATACATATGCAGACATGGACAGATTTTGTGCATCATTTTCACCGGTGCTGGCTCAGATTCATAAGTTCCTGGTAAGTTATGTCTATACTTGTGATCTTCAATAGGATAACACAATGGTAAGCGTTTAAGTTTCTTTAGTGAAGGTCTCAGATTTAAATCCAGCTTTACTTGTTTCTGCTTTGAACCTCCTTATAGACCACCTGTATTGCGTAAACTGTGTTTTATCTAATGGTAAGAACCTTGTTCTTATGATATCATATTTTTTCTGTCATTTTGATCTCATACAGCACTCGTGTGGCGTGGATTCGATGAAGGCCGCTTGATGGAAGCAATCTCCATGGGAGTTTATATGTTCATTGTTTTATATCTTCTGCCTACATCATTTTCTTTTTGATATTCGATTGTCCACCCTCCCTTGCTTCAACTGTCACTTGGAATTTTTTATACCGAGTTTATGGTTTTATTAGATATTCATAATTCTATCTCCGCGTGCGTGTGTATTTTACTGCTAGAAAATTGACTTTTGCTGATGAAAAAATTATCAATAGATAGATAAAATTTCATAAAAATAATAATAATATCGTTACTAACAGAGTAACAGATATTAGTGCATTAAAGGTAATAATAATAATCGGATAGCACGGCAGTCGCTAACAATCCATTGGTGATTACCAAGAAATCTTAATGATTACATTTTGAATATGATTTCATTCCAGACTTTTAGTTCGACACTGTCAGTGAATTTGAATTTGTGACAGATGAGCTGAATGCGGTCTATTAAAAGTTTTGAAGATAAAATTTCAGATAAGATTTTCAGTCATTTTGGATGAGATTATTGTCTTCTTCGTTGTCGATCATTCACTGTCTTTGATAGTTTGAGCATGTGCTAGTAAACACAAATGAACTTGTTTCTTCATAACTTTACAAAAACAACAGTAATGTGATAGGAATAACGACAATCGATTAACTAAGATTAAGATAGATAGATAGATAGACCCAATTCGAGAAGGGTTTGATCTCCAAATGCAAACAAAGTGATAATCAAAATTTCAGAATGAAAAACGAAACAAACAATCTCTGCTAATTATACTAATTTGGGTTGTTAATGGTTCCTGGAAACTAGGCGTGGAATCGCTCCCCACATCCCAAATACTTCGCTACTGTGTTGACCAAATGGGTCGACCCATAATCCAAAAACAACATTAAATTGGGCCAATTGATTCGACCCATCTGAATTTGACCCAGCTATCTTAACTCGTTTATTTCTCCTTGTATACACCAGCTGGGTCCTATCATGATGATCGGATGCTATGAACGTATGACTTAAAAACACAAATTAATATCGTTTTTTTTTATTTTAGCAAATAAAGATGACGTGATAAATTGGAGAGCTTGAGTGAAGTTGGAGTAGATATAGGGTGAGTGTGACAAATATAAATTCAACTGGAGGTTCAGTATGGTGGTGTTTAAAGTATTCTAAAATACCTATTTTTTTAAATATTGCTGATGTAGCCCAACGGTCTAATGTAATTGTTAAGTTACATTAGACTTGGGCATAAAAACCGGGTTCGGATCATACCCGGTGGACCCGACCCGGAACCGGGTACGGGTACGACCCGGTATATGCATACCCGGGTTGGACCCGAAAAAAACCCGTAGGGTTGGAACCGGGTATGATTTTCTAGAATTTCTTAGAACCCGACCCGACCCGACCCGGAACCGGTTGAACCCGGGTTGGATCCGGTTTTGACCGTTTTTTTTTTTTTTTTTAAAGTGGCCGTTTTTTAACGGCTATATAGCCGTTGGGATCGAATTTTGGCCTTTTTTTGTCACTTTTAGGCTTATAAGTTAGTATAAATAGGTGTGGGTTGATATGGTTTAGTACCCAAGTCTCAAACGCAAAAACATACGCAAAAAACGCAAAAAATACTCTCGTTTTACACGTTCACTCTCTCGTTTTACACTTTCACTCTCTTCAATCTTGGCGCGAGGCCATGCACACGGAGATGTCCGCTCTTTACAAAAACAAAACGTGGACACTCGTTCCTCGTCCGACTCATGCCAATGTAGTCGGGTCCAAATGGATTTATCGCACCAAATACCATGCCGACGGTTCCATAGATCGGTACAAAGCACGTCTTGTCGCACAAGGCTTTTCTCAAATCCCGGGATTTGATTTCTCGCATACTTTCAGTCCCGTAGTTAAAGCCACCACCGTCCGTCTTGTTCTATCTCTTGCTGTGTCGAACCGTTGGAAATTGCACCAACTTGACGTGAATAACGCGTTCTTAAATGGTCGTCTTGGTGAGGCCGTCTACATGGAACAACCACCGGGCTACGTTGATCCTCAAAAGCCCGACCATGTGTGTCGTCTTGACAAAGCCCTCTATGGTCTCAAGCAAGCCCCACGAGCATGGTTCCAACGTCTAAACACGTTTCTTATTCAACAAGGTTTCAAGTGTAGCCAAGCCGACACATCATTATTTATTTTCCATCGTGGTGCTTCTCTCGTTTATCTCTTGGTATATGTTGATGATATCATAATCACCTGGAACCATGCTCCATCGATTCAACACTTCATTAATCAATTGCAATCTGAATTTGCAATAAAAGACTTAGGCAAACTAAACTATTTTTTAGGCCTTGAAGTCTCACACAATATGGATGGATTGTTCCTTAGTCAAACGAAGTATGCACGTGATATTCTCACCCGAGCAGGACTCCTCGATTCCAAACCCGTGGCCACTCCACTTGCTACCAATGATGTCTTCACAAGTAATGGCAAACCGTTTCACGATCCCACAATGTACCGGTCTTTTGTAGGTGCCTTGCAATATCTAACTATCACACGACCTGATCTTTCTTATGCGGTAAATCAAGCAAGTCAATTTCTTCAAGCACCTACGGATGATCACTTTCAAATGGTTAAAAGAATCATGAGGTATGTCAAAGGCACTATTACTTACGGGTTACGATTCACTACTCCCACTATTTCGAAACTTGTGGGATATTCAGATGCCGACTGGGCTCGGTGCATTGAAACCCGACGATCTACATACGGGTATTCCATATTTCTTGGCGGAAATTTAGTATCTTGGAGTGCTAAAAAGCAGCCCACCGTCTCTCGTTCAAGCTGTGAGTCTGAGTACAGGGCTATGGCAAATACTGCAGCTGAGCTCATCTGGATCACTCATCTTCTCAAGGATCTTAATGTGTTACCAAACGAGCGATCTACTCTACTTTGTGACAACCTTAGTGCCATTTTTCTAAGTCAAAACCCGGTTGCTCATAAACGAGCAAAACACATTGACATTGATTATCATTTTGTTCGAGAGCTTGTATCATCCGGTAAGCTATACACGAAGTTCGTTCCAACCAAGCTCCAGGTGGCAGACATCTTCACTAAACCGCTACCAAGACCGTTGTTTGAATCATTTCGAAAACAGTTACGAGTATGCTCACCTATTCCGCTTGAGGGGGGGTAATCGGGAGAATTATTCTCCATTATTACGCCTTTAATTTGATTGATTGTAATTAGTCATATTTTCCTAATTTGTATCCTAAATTGTTGTAACTACTCTTATTTAAGTAAATGAGATCTCAATGTTTTTTTTTTGGACAAAAATCCTCTCCAATAGTCCGGACCACTGGACCCACCCATTTTATGATGACTAAGAACATGGTTCCTTACCAATCAACAAACTGCACAGTGCGTTTGGTTTTGATTGTTGCAACAGCAGCATTGACATCGTTAGGAACTACGTCTCCACGGATGGAAAAGTTGGCGGTAAGTCCCTGTCCTGACTTCATCAATGCAGTTGAGACATACAAATCCAACAACAGTTGCAATAACATTAAGTCAAACACAATATATAATAGTTTGAAATTGCCTCATATGATGAACTGATGATAGCACACATCGAGATCAAAATGCAGTTATAAGTACCTGAGGGGATGGATAGATGGTGAACCCGAGCTTTGACTTCTTTCCATAGTCAACAGACAAGCGTTCCAACAACAAAGATCCAAGACCAGAACCAGTCCCTCCACCAACAGCATTGAATGCCAAAAACCCTTGCAATCCGGTGCAGTTATCTGCTAGCTTTCTTACTCGATCAAGACACAGCTCAACAATCTCCTTCCCAACTGAAAAATACAAAGATTTTTCAACATATTTTCTTACAGATATTCGACATAGATATCAGTGAATTCAGTTATCAGCCTTATAGTGCATACTCAACAACAAAACTGCAAGTTTCGCATATAGACAGTCTTTAATAGTCAATTTCTATCCCCAAATCATAGCATAGAGCCTTAGACAGCTAACAGAAGATGAGATATTAAGGGTTTTAGGCCCTTCATTCTTTCGGATTATGAGTCCTAAGCTGTGGCATATCAGTTAACATCCACAAAAACACACTGCATATTAAATCTATAACTTACTGGTATACTTTATATATAAAATAAACTGGAAGTGCTAGAGAATTATGCATCTGAAACAATCTATTACAGATTCGAGTAAATCAACAGTTAAACTCTTATACTTCTCATCAATCAGTGCATGAAAGAACACATACTACGTAACTGCATTACAATCACAGAAGTCTACATGAAAGTCAACCACAAGGTCCACAACTCAAACACACATCTCCAACCGGTCTGTCCACTAGTCAATCCATAACCGTTACTACACACAAACACACACAAAATCCAAAACCACTATTCAGTTATCATCAAATTACACTTGAAGCATCAGATCCCTAGCGTAAATCCCACATTGGCTTTTTAGTTTTTACGGACAACTAACAACCTCAATACTTTTATTATGATAATTGACTCGGTTATCATCAAATTCCATTTGAAGCATCAGATCCCACTTGGTAAGGTTTTATTTTTTAGATGAGAGGTCTTGGGTTCTAACCCAGACATAGTGTAATTCGATATAACGTAGGAGTATGATAGGTTTCCCGTAAAAAAGATTGTATGTAAAATATGAGGTTGGATCTTTGGACAGCAAAATGTAAGGTGAGAAAGAGTAAAAATGGATTACGGTATTAAAGAATAAAATTTGGGATTAATTTAAACGAGTTAAATCGTTTGATTAACTTAAACGAGTTAAACAGGCCAAACCGAGTTGAAACAGAGTCAACTTAAACTTCATCCGTTTACAAATGAAGCCGAGTTAAGTATGCACTTTTACAATCAAGTCGTTTTAAAGTGAGATATTCCGAAGTTTTTTTTTTTTTCAAATAATATTCTACTTACAAGCTACTCAAGTAGCTACTTACATATAGTTTGATAAATTGTTGTTATTATTTGTTAAGCAATTAGTAGTATACAATTACTTAAGAGTTATAAATATGTGTATTACATTTTTGTAATTTTAAAAATATTTTATTCATAAATATGGTCTTGGTGTAAAATATGACCAAGCAAAGAATCAATGGCACATGCTAGATTATTGTAAGAGTGCAGTGTATTATTAATAACCAAGAAAAAAGACATTGTGATTCTTCGTTGACACATGATACGTCTAGCGTTAGACATTTTCGTTTCGATAAGATAATGGCATATTATCACTTTTATATCATGTAAGTGGTTAAATATCTACTTCTTTGTCTTGCATGAGTTATTAGAAGATTACTTATATATTTCATTTTAGTTATTTGACAATATACAAATCAGCCAAAATTTCTTCACGTCAGAATAAAAACTCTTACACAAATGATCTATGTGTTATATTCCCGTAAAGTAGTGAATGTGACAGGCAACTCAGACACTCATAGTCGAATAAGCAACTTCGTGCTTGTTAGCAACTAACTTAGACTTTCATGTGTTTGTTAGCAACCAGGTGTATACATGTCGTAAAAGTTGAGCATATATTCATTAGCTTAAGCGTAATTCACTTGGGTAAAAACTTGTTTCAACCTAACCATTTGAACAAATGTCAGCGTGTAAACAATGGTCAAAAGTTGCTCAGTGTAAGCTATTTGTACTTGGTCGGTTTAGAAATTGTAACTGCATCTAACTTATAGGTCTTCGAGGTCTTAAGCCTGACCTGTCACACTGGCATTCCAAGAATTGCTAAATACTTCAATCGATTCAAAAAATAGATTGGAGGATAATGTCTAGATTGATATGGATCAGCTCTTCATGCTAACCGTTAGCATGAAAGAATGAGGACTAGTAGCATTTGGAACGTCGGTCTCACAAAAGATTTGGGTGATTTGATGCGGTAAAAGAGTTTCAAATACGAATTGAGAGTCTTTCAGTATTCCGTTCCAGACAAGGTTGAACATCATGAATCACTCTACAGTAACTAGTCCACAGTATTAGTTATGAGCAGAAGAAATAAAAATCCTCTTTTTCTATCAAGATTATGAATAGACTTGGGCATAAAAACCGGGTTCGGACCCGACCCGGTGGACCCGACCCGGAACCGGGTACGGGTACAACCCGGTATATGCATACCCGGGTTGGACCCGAAAAAAACCCGTAGGGTTGGAACCGGGTATGATTTTCTAGAATTTCTTAGAACCCGACCCGAACCCGACCCGACCCGACCCGGAACAGGTTGAACCCGGGTTGGACCCGGTTTTGACCGTTTTTTTTTTTTTTTAAAAGTGGCCGTTTTTTAACGGCTATATAGCCGTTGGGATCGATTTTTGGCCTTTTTTGTCACTTTTAGGCTTATAAGTTAGTATAAATAGGTGTGGGTTGATATGGTTTAGTACCTAAGTCTCAAACGCAAAAACATACGCAAAAAACGCAAAAAATACTCTCGTTTTACACGTTCACTCTCTTCAATCTTGATATGGCTCACTCACAATCTTCCGTTGGTCAAGGTTCGTCCAACGCTCCAACCGTCGTTCGTGTTCTTGCACACAATCGTAACATGGATGTTTGGTGCAATTGAGATATGGTTGAGTTGAGTGACGGGTCTGTAAAGGCTCGTTGCAAGTTTTGTGGAGCTTTGCTTGCTAAAGATTCTAACACGACTTTAAACAAACACATTAGCAAGAAGTTTTGTAAGTCGTTGAAAAGTAATCCGGATTCGCAACAAACACAATTGGGTGGAGATGGTGGAATCTTTAATTACGATGTTAATACGGTTCGAGATCGAATGACGAAGTTCGTGATTCAAGAAGCTTCGCCTTTTAGTCACTTCGACAATCCTCGGTTGACCAACTTAATTCGAGAGACGCTTCAACCTCGTTACACTCATGTAAGTCGTACTACACTTAGACGTTATTGTTTAAAATTATGGAAACAAGCAAAAAATGATTTAATTGTATTATTTGAAAATTTAAATACCGGTGTAAACTTAACTAGTGACGTTTGGTCGGCTCCACACGGTTTACCCGAATCGTACCTTTGCGTCACCGCTCATTGGGTGGATCCCAATTCATGGCAATTGATGAAACGTACGATTGCATTTGATCTTTTTCCACATCCACACATCGGAGAATTTTTGTTTTACTTTTTAGATAATGTAATAAATACTTTTAAATTACAAAATAAACTTTTTTCAATTGCATTTGATAACGCCTCTAACAACACAACCGCGGTTGAAAAATTAAAATTAAAATATCTTCCGATTGCAAACGGTGATTTTTTCCATACTCGTTGTGTTGCACATATTATTAATTTAGTAGTGCAAGACGGACTATCCGGGCAATATGTTAATAACTTTATTACATCTTTTGATTTATGTTACATGACGTTTTTAAAAAAAGTAGAAGAAGATATCAAGATTATAAATAACTTGTAAGGATACGCACTTTAGATTTTTAGGTCCTAATTGGGATGTACCTACTCGGTGGAATTCGACTTGTCACATGTTTGAATGTGCTTTAAAACAAAAGGGCACTTTGAAAGCTTTTCATAATAGTCTTTCGGATAATGGTGAAGCCGACCCATTTCCGGATGCGGGTTGGGAGAATCTTCAACGTCTATCCGAGTTTCTTGAGGTTTTTAAAAACTCAACAACAAAATTATCGGGAGTTTATTATTCCACTAGTTATTCGGTGCTTCAAGAACTATATTTTATGTCTTTGAATTTTAAAAATTTTCAAAATAAAAATAATATGTTTAATCAAATGATAGAACCAATGAAAGAAAAGTTTAAAAAATATTTTAAGGACTTACCACCCGTTTTTACGTGTGCCACCGCTTTAAATCCGTTTCTAAATGTTGCGGGGGTTGAATGTTTGATAGATGAGATAAATGACAATTTGGATATGCATGACGAAAACCCTGATTTTTCAAACGAGGCAAAAGAAAATTTTAATCATAGTTTGAAAACAATTTATAATTTTTATTTAAATAGATATGAGCCTAACGTAAACATAACCATGCCAAGCGGATCAACCTCAAGTGCTAGTACCTCGCTTAAAGACCCTGTTTTGACTATGTTGAATGTTGTTCGGGATGTGACGGCTAAACGTCAAAGGGGTAACACCCCAACAAGTGAGCTCGGTAGATATAGTGGAACGGATTTTATTTCCACTATGACTACCGAAGATTATCGTGCATTCGATATTTTGGCTTGGTGGAAAGGAAAGAATCTCAATTTCCGATTCTTTCTGCTATGGCCCGTGATTTATTATGCGTCCAAGCTTCTACGGTAGCTTCAGAATCTGCTTTTTCTCTTAGTGGCAGGGTAATATCATTATGAAGAACAAGACTAACTCCGGAAGCAGTGGAGATGTGCATTTGTTTAAAGGATCACTTAGACGCAACGGATCGTATACAAGACCAAACAAGCCTCGAAGACGAGATTACACTCGAAGCTAAAGTACATGATGAAGAGGTAGAAGACGGAGTATCTTCTGGCATATCCGATGAAGAATTAACATTTGATCAAGCATCTCGTAGTAGATAAAATTAGACGATATTGTTATTTTTAAGTTGTTTTAATATTATATGTCTTTCATGTTCTTTTTAAATTTCTTTGTCATTCAAATGTTTTATATAAAAAGTATTTAATATTTGTATATTATAAGTGTAACATTTTCTGCTCAAGATTTGTATATATTTATATATTAAGTTGTTTAAATTTTTATCATTCAAGTGAACCCGGTTAGGAAAAGAAAAATAAAAAGAAAAAAAATGAAAGAAAATATAAGAAAAAAAAAACATACGACCCGGTGTTCGACACACACACAAGAAAAGAAAAAAAGAAAAAAAAAAAAAAGGCAAAAACCCGGTTGAACCCGGGTTTCATACTCGAACCGAACCCGACCCGACCCTACCCGGGTATACCGGGTAGGGTTTGTATCTCGCTGAACCCGACCCGGGTTCGTACCCGGGTTCACCAATACCCGGGTACAAAAAACCCAGTTGGACCCAAACCCGGTTTGTACCCGGGCCCGGGTCCGGCCCAAACCCGTTTTGTGCAACTCTAAGTTACATATTACAAATAATAAAGCCCAAAAACTTAAAACCCAAATGTGTAATAAAGTTAATGAATGGGGTTAGCAAAAATTTTAGGTCCAAGTTTTTTTTATCGTATTCACCCTCAAACTTTTAAAACCTAAACGTAAAACCAAAACGAGCCATAACTAAAGCAACCCGTACGTGAAAGTTGAAACCGAGAATCAAACCCGATCGGTTTTTCTAAAGTCTTAAAAGTATAGTTTTAGGTTGGGTTGGGTTGGAATCAAAACCAAAACCATGCATATGCCGATGAATATGAGAACCAATTGTGTAGAATAGGTGTTATTTTCTATGTCATTGAGAATTTAAGTAACATGATGCAAAAATATGTAGACTTAAAGTGGAATTGAAAAATGTGAGCTGAGTGACTTAAAAAAGACTATATATAATACATATACGTAGATGAAATCTATTTATAAAATAAACGACAAATTGTATTTTAAATTTATACTATGGGGAACCAAAATATGAATTTAAATGTTTAATATTTTAATGTCCTCAAATTTTGTTGCATCCCTTAAAATATGGGGTCATGCATGGTTGATATTCATTGAATCATTGACAACCTTGACAAATATTTCATAGTTTCTAATTTACTATATTTTCATTCTTTGTGTTCATAATAAAAATATTTTTCGTCAAAACATACTTTTATCCATCAATTTTTATTTTCATTTTCTTGTTGTTTGTTGGGACGATCATCTTGGCATTGCTTCTCATGATCTAATATTCCTATTATGTACTTATGAATTTATATAAGTTTATCACTTAGCGTGTATTAATCAAGAAATAACCATCGTTATAGTTGAAGATGAGAAGT
The DNA here is from genome assembly GCA_025506505.1 of Flaveria sonorensis. Lineage (NCBI taxonomy): Eukaryota > Viridiplantae > Streptophyta > Magnoliopsida > Asterales > Asteraceae > Flaveria > Flaveria sonorensis. The sequence continues at coordinate 7,691,163 of CM046423.1, forward strand.
TTTCTATGATCAAAGACGGGTCTACGTGATTTCTTGTGTTGTTAACCATTTACGGATTGAATAGTGTGTACGAGCAAGGCCATGAAAGGTCTATTAAAAGGCCTACGTTACATCTCTGAGATTTTTGGTATGTCACCTTTTTGTGATTAAATTGTGATTATGATGTTTTGTTTATTTAAATTGTGTGATACATATGTCTCATAAATTTGTTTGATTTACAGAGGCGGATAATGAAAAGGAACCTGAAATACAAATTGGTGCACCCACGGATGTTAAACATGTTGCTCATATTGGTTGTGATGGCCCGTCTTCTAATGCTCCTAGTTGGGTAATCTCTGATCTATGTATAATGCCCCCCGTATGTTAGTTGTGATTATGAATATGGCACGATGGTGTTCTTAATCGCGTTTTGTTTTATGTGGTATGCGTGCTGTAGATGAATGAGTTTCAAGGTTCTTCAGATGCCGGATCATCGGATGTAAATGGTGGAAAAGGTACATTTATTTCTTAATGAAGATCTTAACATCTTTAATCAAGAACCTTAACCAAATTTACCCTAAATGTATTTTAATACCTTTCTTTTAATATGCATCCTGAAATTTACTTTAAAATCGTCAATTGTTCGATATAGATTCAATGGGAACATCGAATCGTCATGGCAAATCAAAGCAATCCAAGAAACAAGCCGCTAACACGTCACTGACTTCTCCAGATGTAGACACCAAGCCGAGAAAGAACAAGACCTCGACTAGTGACAATGAAACTAATCGCGCTAGGCGTACCAAAAACTCCACCATGGGATCAGAGTCGCCTTCACAAGAATCGGGGGCGAAAAAGAACCGAAGGAAAAAGAGAACATCAAACAATCCATCTGGCTCAAATAATGCCGATGATTAAGGTCAATGAGAAAATATTTTGTGAATATGATCATTCATAAAATATACAATGTTTTCTAACATCTTTACATGATATTTAGCAAATTTATATCACGATATAGGATTGCAAGTTGTTTTATGTATAAAACATTAGTTGATGCTCGTCACACTTTGTATTTTTTGCACATATGCAACAATGAGAATTGTAGCATTTTGGTTTATGTAGTGACGGAATAGAACTTAACATCTTTTCTAAGTATTCATGGAACTATAGTCATCCTTAGACGTAATATATATGTAGTCATAACATATTTTAGAAGGCTCGGAAATAGTGGCTCATTATGGCTACAAAGACTCGCTTACCACGCAAAAACAACGAACACAAATTCATTTGTTCACCGTCATCGCCTATCAACTCTCGACATCAAGCGGCTAAAACAAACACAACAAAGTAGTAACGATTTCCCCATAATATCCAACAAAAGAACTAAGGTTTTAAGCTCAAATGTGTATATGGTCATCATCACAGACCTCAAACGTAATACCAAAGATTGGTAGCGGTGATACATCTAGTTTTTGGCATGACATATGGATGGGGTGACTCCGCTTGCTGCAAAATTCCCAAGATTATATTCTTTAGAACCTAATAAACGGTGCTTTTTTTTTTAACGACAAACATATTCTACTTCTACTCCTATCATTGCCTGGGTTTGAACCCAAGACCTTTCCACTAATAGACAAAGCCTCTTCCAAGTGGGCTAGTCCCACATTGGCTAATAAACGGTGCTTAATCTCGGAACTCCGGCGGGGGGGGGGGGGGGGGTGGTCATGTCACTACGCAATTTAGTGATATTGTTCTTGACTTACCTTTTTGTCATGAAAATAATAGATGCTGGTGGGATTTAAAGTTGCAATGATTTTAAGGTTAAATGTGTGAGGAGGGCGATTGATTCTAAAATTCTTCCTGCTGCAAACTCGGCTATGATTTGGAATTATCTGGTTCCTAAAAAGGTCAAAATTATGGTTTGGTGACTTTTTCTTGATCGACTTCCTACACATCAAAATTTTCCAATAAAGGGTTAGATATTCCATACGTAATGTGTCCTTTTTGTTGTATGGAGATAGAGTCTGTGATGCCCTTATTTGGTAATTATTTTATTGCTCGGATTTGTGGTCGGTGATCGGCTGTTAGTTACTCTTGTCGGCTCCTACAGATGATGATGTTGATGATGATGATGATAATCAAAATCATAATAATCATAATAATAATAATAATAATAATAATAATAATAACAATAATAACAACAACGATAACGATAACGATAATGATAACGAAAACAATAACGATAACGATAAGTCTTGCACGCCATCCCTTTTGTAATAAGTCTACCTTTATTTATCATTTACATTGACCGCTGAATTAATAATGTTAATCTTATAAACATCATCCACTTATGGGCAAGGCAGTAAGGTATGAGTGCTAACAACATATTAATGTAAATACATGCAACTACTACGATACATAACACGCTGTCATCATCTGATAAATTGTTAGTGTTTTGGCCGTATAGTGGTATTTGAATTCAAACAACCCATTCAAGTGCTAAACCCGTAATGCACGCCATCCCTTTTGTAAGGAGTCACAAGAAGTCGTGTTGTCCACATTGTAATAAGTTGAAAGTGTAACACCGTATCAATGAAGACCTTTGATATGTTTAAACTACCATTACAGATAGAATACAACGAATACACATCAACGATCTCTCTCTCTCTCTCTCTCTCTATATATATATATATATATATATATATATAAGGAAGGGATTAAATGAGAACTTCTTTTGTTTGTGAGAACTCTAGAAAACAATGTGAGCCACTAGTTTTTAATGACAAAATGGTTATTAACAAAAACATAATAAAAAATTGTAAAATAAAAAATAACATAAAAATAAAAAAAAATTAAAACACAAAAATGTTTTTGTTGTTTCCCTCTTTCATAAAAAAATAAAAAAAAATTATAAAAAATAAAAAAGTTATCGTTTTTTTACGAAATTCGTTTTACACATGTGTAATACCGGATTTACACATGTGTAAATACGTTATTACATATGTGTATAATCAGATTTACACATATGTAAATAACGGGTTGACGATTTTATAAAATATATATTAATATCGTAGGCGTTGAAAAGATAAAAACATACTGAATTTTTCTTTGAAAAAATAATATCGTGAAAAAAAGTTATGAACGTTTAAAAAAAGGTGGAAATGACATGTGACTTGCATGTGACTAAAATATGTGAATAATATTGGTTTCTAGAGTTATCACAAAAAAATATGATTCTATATATATATATATATATATATATATATATATATATATATATATATATATATATATATATATAGAGAGAGAGAGAGAGAGAGAGAGAGAGTTTACTATACAAAGTCAAAAAATCGTACGAAGTAATACCAACCATTGATTTATGAGATGGACGATTCAGATTAAAGAAGAAATAATCACGCATGGAATGATGGCTGTATGGGTAAATTCGGAAATAACCTACAATTGTTGACTTTTTTAAATTCGCCCTGTTTTTTTAAACCTATATAAGTTTTTTGATTCGACCGAATCGTTACATATAAATTGATTTGATTGATCTAAGTTCATACAATTTATCATTTATTAATATTTTCGTTTGGTCAATCGGTGAATAAAATCAACTCAAAAGGGGAATCATTCTATAGAAGTTTATACGACGTTATTTTTCTAAAAAAAATTACACCCTAAAATTGAGCACGTTATTCTCTTTAATTTGAGTATAGTATTGCTATATTTTTTTTACAAAAAAAATCAACACTTTTTCTAAAAACGTTTATGTGTTGTGCGTATAACTTGCGTGATTATTAAATGCGTAATTTTAAACATAACTTGCGTAATTATCATATAAATTGCGTAATTATTTTTTTTAACGTGAGTAATTTTACTTTGCCTAATAATATATATAACTTGAGTATGTACATTTTATGCGTAATTATGTCACGGATGTAAATACCTTTATGTCAAAAAACACGTGTCACGCCCTGGTGACTTCGTACGCTTTGCACGAAAATTACACTATGTATAGTAACCGGCCCCTATATATATTACTTATATGTTTTTAAAAGCGTTATGAGCTTACGAATTAGCTTTACGCCTTTAATAGAGATACAAATGCGAGAAAAAAACTAACTATACACGAAAAAAACTCGTGTTGTATCAAACTTTACCAGCAAAATGTATGGTGTTATGATAATATGAAAGATTAGCGTTAATAAAGTAAAGTTGCATACATACGCAAAAGTAGACACACGAGCATGAATTTGCATAACTCCAGTCATATGTGCGATAAGTGTCTACGTACATTGCTAATCACTAATAAATATACGTTATATTTGAAATTGCTTCTTTTATGATTTGCACTAATAAGATTAGCAAAGGGTCTTTAGCCTAACGTCACCTACGTGTGTAAACTAATGTCCCTTTTTACAAGGTCAACGGCTTAAACTTAACCCTAAAAAATAATCTATAATGTTTAATAAGAGAAACATTTAGAGGGACACGTGACAGTTTCTCATGAAGCCTAATCTTTTGTTTTCTGCTTTTTTCTTATATTAAATGAGTAAACTAAATAAATAAATATCTAAAATCTAAATTTTTTATTTTAATAAATTATTAAAATATACTAAATTATAACATTTCTCTTTTATCTTATCTTAAAATATAATTTATAATTTTATAATTTTTTTATTTTTATTTTTATTATTTGTTATTTATTATTTTTTAAATTCATTATTTATGTAACTGTTAATGACATAAAACATATAAAATATTAATAAAATCTAATAATTTTAATATGTTCAATTTTTCTATTCATATAATACATTAGTTACATGAGTTTTCGATCACAGTATAATATTAACACCGATAACACATGAGTTTTCGATCATAGTATAATATTAACACTAGATTAAAAACTAACATGAAAAAAAGCTAGAACCATAGGCACAAAAAATTCAAAACTCTAAATCCAAAACTCATCTCCCGCTCAACATCTTTCCATTCAAACCCTCAACATTCACCATCCAACTTTCAATCAACAATGTCATCATCGGCGGTACGCCGGCAGAGATCCGGCGCCGGTGGAGCAAAGGTCACCACTGTTCCACCATCAAAAACATCCAAAACCACAACTACATCATCACAAACAACCACTCATCATCGCAGAGATTCCGTCAATACGTTCACCGGAAAAGAAAACGCCACCACTCGCAGAGCCACTTCAACGATTCATTCTGCGGCGAAGCCTCAGAAGCCGCTCGTGCAGCCGATGGTCCGAGCCGATAAGGATAGCGTGGAGCCGCGAGCCAGGTGGTCGACTTACGGCTCGGTGAGGTCAAGAGGTAGAAGCTCGAGTCCATCGGAGTTCAATAGGGTTGCATCTGATGTGCGTAAGCCTAGGGTTTCAGTGGATCGAAATGAGAGAAATGTTAGTGTTGATAGATCTGCTAGGGTTTCAGACAGAGTTAGTAAGCATAACAAGGGTTCGTTTAATGATAGTGTTATGAATTTGAAAGCTTCTGCTGTCAGTTTGGGGAAAAACAGTGAGGTTTCTCAGGAACCAAAGGTGAAATCTGTGAGAACTAAAGATGTTAGGGCTTCTATTGTTTCGCCGAAGAAGGGTGGTGATAAAGAGGCGGTATTGCATTCGGAGAGTTTGAAAACACGCTCTGGTTCGGATTCTGTTCCAAAAGTTTCAGAAACTGTTAAGTTGTTTAAAAAGTATAGGTCAAAATCGTGTGTTGGCTTAAGGTCTAATAATCCTGTTGAATGTGAGGAGAGTGGTGTTCGTTCGAGTGGGAAGTTAAGTAGAGGGAGTGGTTCTGATGGTTTGAAAGAGAAGGGGGCGAGTGAAGATGGTTTTAGTGTGCAATCGACTGTCAAGTACCCGAGTAAACTGCATGGGAAGCTTGCGTTTTTGGAAGAGAAGGTTAGAAGAATTGCATCGGATATTAAGAGAACGAAGGAGATGTTGAATATGAACAATCCTGATGCGTCAAAAGTGATGCTTTCGGATATTCAAGATAGTGTTGCAGGAATTGAGAAGGCAATGGGTGATGTTGTGAGTTGTGAAAGTGGCGAGAAAGAGAAAAGGAGTTTAAGCAAGGTAAATGAAAGTGATAATCTGCAGATGAACGTGATGAAGAAGAATAGTCCAATAAAGGAGTTAAGTGATACAAAAAGTTCAGCTAAGGGATTGAATACTGATGAACTGGAAGCAAGGTTCTTTCCTCACCATAAGTTACTCAGAGATCGATCAACAGTAAAAGCACCTTTAGAAAGCCATGAAACCATCAAAACGGATGTTGTTTCAGCTTTTACTGAAACAAAACAGGTGGAAAGTTGTATTGCACCTGTGTTGTCACATTCATCGAGTAAAGGGGAGTCTAAAGTTACAAGTAGGGGTGCTTTGGAGTCAAGTGGAGTTGAAGAAACAGACAGCACAGTAAATTTAAACGAACAAGATTCTTTAAACACTTCAAAGGGAAAAAGTAATGTGGAGACAATGCTCACTGCTTATGAAACACTTGAAGAATGTGATGAGGAAGAAAATAAGGCAGTTATGGTCTATGTAGAGGAGATAGATGATGGTTTCAACAATCAGTTGAATGAGATTGGACAAAAGAATTCTACAGGTGGATGGTTTGTTTCAGAGGGGGAGTCAGTTTTGCTTGCTCATGATGATGGTTCATGCACCTTCTATGATGTTGCCAACGCCGAGGTACTAAAGTTGCTCCATTTCATTCTACAGTTTATGGCTTTGAATGTATTTGTTTTAATTTTTTTCATATGTTAATGTATTGCATTATTTGTGGATATACAAGGAAACGTTTACCAGGTTGGTGGATATGCTTTTCCTAAGCGTTCAGTAAAGAAATGTGTCAAATAATCAAGTGTTAGAAGTTAAAAAATGTTTGCGATAATCATTTTCTCACATATACATCTGCCATATCTGATTATTTTGACATGAATAATAGAAAATCAGAATTATATAAATGTTTTTAAGACACTAAGTTTTTAGATCAAGTGCAAGTCTAAATTTCCCCTTGGTTGGTCATCAGTAACAATATAGCTAAAGCAGGGGCCTAATCCGCCATGGCGCCATCCACTAGTGCCGAACCAGTATATATGTTTAACTTTCCAAACTAGCATTCTAAGAACCCAGAATTAGAGTAGTAATTTCACAATGCAGTTCTTAGCTTTTTTTATTGGGGAATGTGTTTAAGACTCATCAAATTCGCAATTAGCCTTCTCAGAACCCATAAAGTAAATTAGTAATTAACCATGCATTCCTCAACTTTTTATGTTGGTGAATGCATGTCAAAACTTCATTGCGGTTTCAATCAGTTTAAAGTCCAATTCCTAATATATTATGTCCAAACAACCCTGAAAAGCAAACCAGGAGTTTCGTGATGCCTTTTTTAACGTGGTCCTGTTAGTAAATGCATTTGTATATCAAAACTGCTCCTTGTTATATTATCTCTATAATAATCTTATACTGGGAACCTTAATTACTGTTTATTTGAATACTTGGACTTGATCATGTGTCACATAAAGGTGAAAATTTCAATCAATTACTTTGCTTATGAATTGGTCGATTTGGGTCATCATAAATTTAGCTATAAATGAATTGGACAACAGGTCCAAAGTAATCTTGGCTATCTTTAGTGCCTACATCCTTTCAAATTGTTTCATTCTAAAGTTCTGTTTTTATTGTCGTAATATAGTTGTAGCAAGTCATATCTGATGTATGATTTATAGAAAAATGGACAAAAAAGGTGCATGTGGGCCAATCTGACCTATTTCAACATATATTAAAATTACCTGTGTCAAAAGCACTTGCCCAACTTGTCCTACCCTCCCATTTTTCCATATCTAGTGTCAGTGGGTCAGTGTAAACCATCTTACCCAAGTGCATATAACAATAATGGTTATTTCAGGAGAAATCCATATACAAGCTTCCAGCTGAAGTTTCACCTGATCTATGGAGAGATTGTTGGATAGTGCGTGCACCCGGTGTAGATGGTTGCTCAGGAAGATATGTTGTGGCTGCATCAGCTGGAAATAGCATGGATGCCGGCTTTTGCTCATGGGACTTTTACACCAAAGAAATAAAATCATTTCACATAGAAGATGGAGTTACTAATACAAGAACAGCACTTGCTCCGTTACCTAACAATGTTTTGAACAGAAGACATGATTTGACAAACTTAAATCCAGAAAACCGACAATGGTGGTATAAACCTTGCGGTCCACTTATTATTTCAACAGCCAGTAATCAAAAAGGTGTCAAGATTTATGATATTCGTGATGGAGAGCATATTATGAGGTGGGATGTGCAGAATTTTGTTAATTCAATGGAGAATTCGAGCCCATTGCAATGGAGAAACAGGGGAAAGGTGGTTTTAGCAGAGACTGAGGTTGTCTCTTTGTGGGATGTTGGGTCTCTTACCCCTGAACCGTTAGTTTCGGTTTCTGCTAATGGTAAAAAGATTTCAGCACTTCATATAAATCATACTGATGCTGAGGTTGGTGGAGGAGTTCGCCAAAGGTTACTTTTTTTATTGATTCTTTTAGAAGTAGTAGTTTTAACCCTTTTACTTGTAAATGGGTTGATTTAGGTTTTTTAATATCTCAAACGGGTCAAATGAAAAAAATTTAGCCAACTACCAGGAAATGTGTCAAACTGGGTGAATGAGAGTTTGTTTCTAATGCATATAACCACCTAAATTGTTTTTTCATGTATTCAAATTCTTATTAAAACTAAGGCAATAGACAAAAAATGTTTCTTGGTCAACCCAACCCGAGCCCTCCTGTTACCCACCAATTTGACCCGCCCATCCTATAGATCTTTTCATGTTACAGTAAATCTGTGTGTTTTCAATATAGGTGGCTGATAACCCGTATACTTTTTGATGAGTTAATTTGGGTTGTGTTCTAGTTCAAACACGTCACTAAGAAATTTCCTATAAAGGGAGCTAGTCAAATGGGTTGAACCAGTCAAAGTGGTCAAAAAGTTATACGAAGTCTTTATTTTAATACATCATTTTATTCGAAGATTTAGATTACCACTGTAACAGTGTTGTTAAGTAAAACATATGAAATTTCACCCATACCAAGAGCCCACTAGGTTCAACATGAACCTGTTTTGACTTGTGCTACAACCTGCCTGACTTGGCCATCTTGTTGTGTATAGATTTTTCAATTGGTTTGCTCTCGTTACAGTAAAATCTTTTGTACATTATCTGTTGGATTCATTTATGTTAAATCTATTTTAATTTTTTTTGCCATACAGAGTAAGTTCATCAGAAGCTGAAGGGCACGATGGTGTATTCTGCACATCAGATTCCATAAATGTACTAGACTTCCGTCATCCAGCTGGCATTGGTGTCAAGATTCCCAAACATGGCACCACTTCCCATTCAGTTTTCTGTCATGGGGACTCTATCTACCTCGGTTGCAGTGGCTCACCATCATCCACTAGAAAACCATCATCCACCACCCAAATCCAACAGTTTTCTTTACGAAAACAAAAGCTTTTTACCACCTACACCTTACCCGAATCTAATGCACACCCACATTACAAAGCCATAACACAAGTTTGGGGTAACTCAAATCTAGTCATGGGTGTATGTGGTTTGGGTTTGTTTGTATTTGATGCCTTGAAAGATGATGGCTCGAGACCCGTAACAAGTGATCATGGAAGTGGTCACAATGTTAGAGAGACCGTTGGGCCTGATAACTTATATTGTCCTTCGTTTGATTATCTGGGATCGCGAGCTCTGCTTATATCAAGAGACCGGCCTGCGTTCTGGAAGTACTTGGCTTAGGTACCATTAGTTATGGTTTTAAGTTATCTGTAACATATTTGTCACCCAGTGTGTGTTTGTTGCTGTTTTATGTATTGCTTTTTGACATTTCCAAATGTCATGGGGCTTGAAACATAATACATGACAATTTGGTCCTATTTATATATAAAATGGGTCAATTTTGGTTTATTTTAACTCCAAACAAGCCAAATAGTTGCATTTGTAGAATCTCAAATAAAATACTTGCAACATTCCAAAATATGGTATCCTGTTGACTCTTTCAGTTGTTTGTTCTTTTCTATTATTTAACCCTCTGATAACACTAAATGAACATAGTTAACTCCTGCAGACAATTTGAAGAATCACCAAAGCATATACCTTTTTGCAATTCATTTGCCTGCTGGCCTGTGTCGAATATTTTCGAATGTATGTTTGTGTGTATATAACTATATATTGATAGATGTATAACATCCTTAAAAACATATATGTTTTGAGATCAGTATTCTATCAGCCAGCAATGAACATCAAACACCACTCCCCACAATCCAAATGGTCCACCGGACTCTTTGAATGTGGCGGCAATCCGGCTACATGTAACCACCACTCCTCTCTCTTTATATCTCTGTATGTTTGGATCTATATATAGTTTTACAAATAAGGATGATGATGCCATTGGTTTTGCAGGTTTCATAACATGCTGCCTTCCATGCATTACCTTCGGTCAGATTGCAGAGGTGTTGGATGAGGGTAAAAGTTGTAAGTAACTAACTGAGGTCTCAGTTGTTGTATCCTCACTAACAGCCACCACCCGCCTCCGTCAACCTCCCCCTTCCCTACCACCAACCACCATCCTCCCCGCTGAGCATCACTGACATTTAATGTTTGTGTCTTTACGTTTAACAACCATACAAATTCCAGTCATTGAACCGATAATACCATAGGTTTATAGGTTGGACGGGTCAAACCAGTTGAACCAGACTCAAACATTAGATGATGTTACAATTGGTTTTAGAAATACTTGTATATACCATAAAGTTTAACTAGCATACTGTTATCTTGTTTATATTTATAAGGAATATATTATTTTCCAAAAAGAAAAAAAACAAAACAATAAAGATAATTTGAGTTTGCAAACACTTCATATATGCATAACTTGTCTCAAATTCAAATCTTTTAGTCTATAAAGTAAATATTTTGGAATACTTTTACTCAAAACCAGTCCAACCGTTTCACCGGGTCAAATGTTGCTCATCAAAGACTGACAGGTCCGTCCACCGTGTAAGTACATAAAATATTGACTGGTACAAAGCATGTCAAGAGGCTTGACATGACAAAAGTTCAAGTTGAATCAGACTAGCAAATAGGGGGCGATTGGGAGCGAGCGCAGCGGAAGGGCTTGTATGGCAGCTGCCAACCGAAACGATTTTGGGTCTAATTTAATAGCATTACTATCTTATGATAAACACCATCGAGCGTGTATTGTTGGCGGTTATATTGAAACTTTTGACAAAGTTTAGTGGTCTCCTTACAAGGTCTCCTTACAAGTTAAATGATTAATTCGAATAAAATCTTGAAAATAGACATAAAAGTGTTATCAGTCAACTCAACACTTTTGTTCTGTCATCCAACCTGCTCATTTCTATCATCTATTGCCAGTAATAGTTGTTTGATTTGGTTTTATATGCAGCGTGCGTGGCTCAAGGCTGCATTTATGGTGTCTTGATGACGGTTTCGTGCCACTGGCTTTATGCATGCATGTTTAGAGACAAACTGCGAGCCAAGTACGGCTTGCCATCCGACCCTTGTAACGATTGTTGTGTTCACTTTTGTTGCGATCCTTGCGCCCTTTGTCAAGAACATGCTGAGCTCAAGCACCGTGGGCTCGACCCGTCTAAAGGTTGGTTTAATAAATTTCGAAATTTGTCTCCAATTTAGCCAGAATTTGACCATAATTGTGTGAGTATTTGGCTTAACATAGTTATGTTTGTTTAATAGGTTGGATCCAACCATCAAATGTTCCTCCACATATGCCACCTACAATGCAAAGAATCTGAACTCGTTACATTTACTGTTTTATAAAGGAATAATCACACTTTCAAGTTTCAACCATATTCAATTTACTGTTTGACGTTTTTATAGGAAATAACAAACTGCTTCTGTTAATTTTCTATATGAGGTTGACTAGTTAATTAATCTGAGTATTTTAAATATAATATGACAAGTGACTTAGAGTGTGAATACAAAAGAATATACTCTTTGAGAGAAAATAAATATATTTATATTGGAAGAGAAAACCTAGACATCAACGGGGAACTTTTTAATTTGATAAACACTGGTGTTGTTTCTGTGCGCACGTGGTAAACGGGACAAAGCAAAGTTCTGGTAAACGCACGTAAACAGTGATTATGACATTTGACAATTTTAATGCGTTGACATCACAGTCTCAATCTTATAAATTATACTATATGTTAAAAAAAACAAACATAAAAAGTTTATATCACATATTGTTAGGCTCAAGATCATAAATTGAATGAGGGAACATGGTTGCAGAGGGTTGTGGTAACAACCCATCGTCCTCAAGATCTGCCCGCTAAGGCTGCTTCTGATTCAAAGTCTATGTCTTACATTTAACGTCATCACAACCACACTCTTCAACAAAATACCAAAACAACTTATCCAGTTTATATTTTAATGACAACCTCAGATGAACAACGGTTTATCATCATCGACTAGTTCAAACAATCACCAACAATATCAAATATATTCAGATTATAACCTCACCTACGTATTAATTCAGGTGTAAAAACACCATTAGCAGACTAATTAGCAACCAGATACAAAATAGGGTATAACATCATCCTAATTGGAAAATAGACCCAAATAAATGTCTCAGAAAAAGAGGAACTCATCATCACAACCCAAAATAGGTAAACAGAAGTAAATCCCCCCACAAACATAATTTTTTTTTAGAAAAAACGAAAGAGACGGAGGGGTTAACGGCTGCAGGCTGCGACGGCATTGCAACCCCATCGAACCTTCAAAAGAGCAGTAAATCAACATGCATCAGGGAGTTGTACACGGGCGGAGGTTTAGCCGGAGACGAGACGCCGAGCGGTCACCTCCAGCGGCCGGCCAATGGAGGTGTCCGCTCCCCTCGCACAAAATCTCTGTAAAACAAGAACCCCATTCTCTCTTAACAAATGAAAAAAGCTAAGCACTAATAAAAGGAAAAAAGCAACATGCGTGATTAAAAAAGTATGTTCATAGTACCCTCACCACTTGAGAGGAACATATTGATACCATTGGGCTAAAGGTTTTTCTTTTTGTAAGTTATACTTAAATATTAAATGTTTTGACGGTATAACTTTTGAAATGTTGTAAACATTATAAGTATTAGCGTGTGTGTATATATATAGAGAGATAGAAAGTTTACTATACAAAGTGATATTATGTACGAAACGTACAAAGTTATCATGCAAGAAGAAACGTTACGAGTGAAATTATAACGCAAGTGTTAGAATTAATCACGCAAAGATGAAATTATCAAGCAAAGGTGGAATTATCACGTAGAAAGGTATTCTTGCGTGATTATTCCATCACTGCGTGATAATAATCCTTCTTGCCTGACTATTAATTGTTCTTACGTGATAATTCCACCTCAAACTTTGCACATTTCGCAAGGAAAAAACACTTTGTATAGTAACATTTCCTTATATATATTAATTAAAATATATTAGGTAGTTTAAATCGAAATGTAATGATATCATCATAACCTTAAGACTTGTTATCCAGGAACTTGTTCAGAACTAGTGTAATAAAGAGATAAGAATTTTTTGCTATAGTTTCCTTTGTTGTTTTATCTCCCATATGGTTGAGATTATTTTGTATATACATCCTTTATTTGTATGAAATGAAATTAAGAGAGAATTCAACTATTTACATGGTATAGAGCTATGCTAGCTCTCTATAATTACCGCATGTATCATTATCGACTAACCACAGACATTGACCTTTTCTTTCTCGTTTTTATGCGCACCCATTCCAGCCACTACTTTTTTCTTGAATCAATGAATAAGACAATCACATCCTCTCATTTAAAATTGCTATCAACCCTACACCTAGTCTACACCATGACCAACATCTAACATAACATTAGAGTTCTGGATGGCACGAAGGTCTCTTATTTGTCATGTGTCATGTTGTTTTAGCTTAATGCCCGAGGCTATAAGGTTCTCTATCATATTGATGTAACTAAACCTCTAGCCAAGGATGAACTAGGGTTTAATTCATGGTTTAAAATCAACACTATTATCCTTTAGTGGATCTACATAACACTATCGGATGAGTTGGTAGTTCAGGTTCCACAAAATTAATCAACTCCTCATGAAGCCTGGACCTTCATTAAGAGTATTTTTCTAAATAACAAGGACTCTTAGGCTATTGTCCTGGACCATGAGTTTACTTAGGTCTTTCTATGTGCCATGCCTGATCTTAAAGATTATTATCAAAAGCTTATAGAGCTTTTTTCGTCAACTAATTAACACTGATAACTTAGTCACTGAACATTTGCTTGTTCTTCAACTTGTTTATGGTCTCCTTTTTTAATTTAACATTGTGTCCACATTCATATATTGAATTTTATCTCTTGTAATATATGACTCTATTATTGTTTGTTCTTCTAGTCAAATTTATAAAAGTAAAAGACTATCATTTGTTATATTACTTCATCTACTTTTTCATAGTGACTTGTGGACCTAACCATATCAAGTATAAATTTTATGAGTTTAATTAATAACTTTACTCACTACGTATGCATATTCCCTTTAAAATCAAATCCAGACATGTACTAAATTCACATAATTACAGGCTTACATCAAAACCCAATTCATCCTGACCATAAAATCATTTTAACGTGACATGGGAGTCGAGTTTAACCGCAACTTCAAAACTTTTGCATCCGATAATGATTTTCATTTTTTATGCCTCCGTGTGTAAAAAAAAGGCCAAGGCAGATTAACAAATCATATTAATCAAATTATATTTGCTTTACTTACCCACACTTCTCTCCCAACATTTGGTTGAGGAGAATTATTTACCACTCGACTATTCCCTTGCGGACAAATTTATAAAAATGGATTTGTTAAAATAAAAATAAAACCTGGCTATTCTTGTAACTAATGTTTTCAGAACCGGATTGGACGTCGAACCGGACGTCTTACTGGTCCGATGGTCGGACCAGATTTAAAAACCAGACGACGTCATAATTATATATATAGGATATCATATATATAGCTATATATATAGTTATATATATAGCTATATATATAGTTCAATTAAATAATTTATATGTGTATTTTATAGTTATATATAAAACTTAACAATAATCTCATGTCCAACACACTAATTTATTATTCAACCCCCGTTTATCCATTAAAATAAAAAAAAAAAATCAAAATCCGGTCCGACCACTGATTCGGGACGAACAGACAGATTGAACCCCTCCAAAACTTAGCTGATGTGAACTGGTTCGGCCACACCTACGATTTCCGGTCGGACCTGTTGGACCGGGCGGTCCGATCCGGTATTCAAAACACTCCTTGTAACATAAACAAGCACAAGGTGAATCTAGCAATTTTATAAAACACAACATTAATATATTTACTTAAAAATAAAACAAAAAATAAATTCTGTGTATTTATCTCTCATGACAAACCCCTCACATAGTCTCATGGTTCCAAACCCTCGTGCTCTCTCTAAACCACCGGCATCAAGGGTCGACACACCACCGGCGTACTCACCGGAGCTCCGTTTGCCGGAAAATACTCCGATCCAACAGCCTCCGTACAACCAATCGAAACTCAAAAGGTACATGGAACCACTGGACGCACCTGTTCCCGAGGTCCGAAGCGAAGGAGAACCCGCGCTTGTGGAGGAATTAGGGCAAAATGTCGATGAAATCTCCGTGAAAGTCGATGAGGTATGGCTTTTTGTTGATGATATTGTACGTTTAAGTGCCTCCGATCGTTTGATTTTACGAGTTTTGTATATTTCAGTCCAATTTTCGTTTGTTAGTTGTTATTATTAGATGATGGCGTACGGTTAGGTGATGACGATCGGATGATGTTCCGATTGTTGAGGAATTGTTGTTGTGAATGGTTGCTTGTGTAAAATAAGAAGCGGCTTTGTTTTTTCCTCGTGTTTGCTGTAATGTAGAGACAAAGGAGATATGGAGTTGATGCGGAATTTATGGATTATTGGATGCCATTTGTCTTTCCTTGAATAGTGACATTTAGTAGAAAATGTTAAGCTAGAATGTTGGAATGTTCATTGTAACGGATTGTTTATTATGAAACCCTAATTTTAGGTCCATGAATGTTGGAATGGTTTTTGTAACGATGTATTAATTTGAGCTGTTATGAATGTTGTCAACAAAAGGCATTACTTTGAAGCTTTAGGGGCTTCTATTCTGGAGGATTGAGCTAGTGTAGGCCGGATGTGCTTATATACAGTAGAGATTGAGCCTAAACTCGTTATATTAAAATAGGTGGCTTAGTATCTTCAGCAGGGGCTATATATGATAGATCCTGTTTGAGGTGCATGGGTTTTTTGTGATGTCAATATAAACGTTTTCCACAACATTTTTTATTTGTTGCTACTCTGAAGTCGGATGCAGTCATTACATGACTAATACATAATGATGATTAACGACAGACGTCCTACATCGAGGAAGCTAGCCTTGCCACTTTAGTTTAAAAGATTCATGATAGTGCACTAAAAACTGGTCGTGAAGTGGAGTTGTAGCATTAATAGACAACGGAGCATATTTTATATTTCAGATTAATCCTGATTAAATGGGCAGCTAGATCATCATGTGTAACCATATGTAGCATGTCAACTATTTGTTCTGAGTTTGGCAATAGCTAGAGGATTAACTGTGGATTTTAATAGCTGAAAAGATAAATCTTGCATCTTTATGTAACAGTACATTGGGAACTATCTTCTTAAAATAACCTATTTTAAGTTGAACCCTTGATTCTATACCATGCACATTTGGCTTGGCAAAACACTATCATCTTGTTCATTGCTGACATTAAAATTCTTTCTTGTTTTTATGATTGACTTTAAGGCCATGTTATCTACTAAAGTTATTGCTTCCCATGCTTTTAACAATTACTTTGCATGTGAATTTTCTTTTGATGTTCAACTGGACAGAATTAAACCTAATGTGACTTTTATAGGATTTTGCTGACAATATCTCTTAGTGCAATGGTTAGTATATTTCAAGTTCTTACAACAACGGAGCACCTGGTTTATGGGTTTTTAGGCTAGCCAGAAGCGCATTAACTCATGGATTTGATATACATAGAGCGAAGTGGCTGTTTTCTTTGCAGATTTTTTTTTTTATTTTTTTATTTTATGTAGTTAGCTTTTGCCTATTATATATTATGACTCAAGTTTAGGATATTACAGACTGCTCGGACATGTTATTGTGGGCTTCAGATGAGTCAATCTTTTAAGGTTCAACTTGTATCCCATGTAAAAAGCAGATTTCTTGGCACGTTTTTTTTTTTGTGGTGTTGTCTTTTGTTAATAATCTTGCATGACATCTTGTAACTTCTATGCATTTTTTTTTTCAAATTTTAATTTTTGTGTGATATAACTAATATACAGCTTGAGAAAAGATTGAATGAAGTTGAGCAGTTCTACTCAAAGACAAATAAAAAGCAATCAAACACTTCTAAAGGTAGCTCAGTAATGAAAGACAGTGATAAGGATAAACAATTAAGTAGCTTTAAAAGGCGACAGCTGGACGCATCACGCAGAGAAGCAGCTGCTGCAAAGAGAATGCAAGATCTTATGCGCCAATTTGCTGCGTTATTACGTCAGCATATCATATATCCTTTGCATCTTGCCTAACTTTTCTTGAAATCATAAATCAATTTTGGTCTTTCTTTTGTGGAAGCAGTTTGATGAGACAATTAAAAAATTCTATAGTAATTAGAGTTTGCCTGCCTAATCATTTTTGCTCCATCATATCGTTATTAACTTAGTTATGGGCTCTTTGTCTTAAAAATTTAACAATTCCATTTTGGGGTCCCATCAATATGATGCAAGGAGGGTTGAATATATAGTCGTAGTCCCTTTTACTTGATGTGAGTATAAACTAAGATGTGACTTGCAATCTGGGGAAAGGAGGAAAACGTTGTAAAGAATGGAAACTAAATTGTGCAGGACATCTGTGCAATATAGTCCTAAAAACATTACAATTGTGTTAAATATTTTCTTAAGTTTTGAATTATGATAAAGAACAATCTTGTTCTTTAGCTTGTATCCATATTTAGACTTCCTTTACTATCATCGGTATTACGGGGCACAAATGGGCTGGACCATTCATGCAACCTGTGGATGTTGTAGGGCTTGGTTTACATGATTATTATGAGGTAATTCTCTGCCTTTTGAGCTGTCATAAATGTTCAATGGAAAAAGTAGACAAAACTTTTGCATTTATTTATAAATAATAAACAAAAAGGTATGATGTAAAGGTGCATGTGCATATGCTAATTTAATAATAGTTTTTCTATTGATCTCATGCTAGTATACTGTATAAATTATATAAAAATCTATAACTCTTTTATGGTATGTGATATTGCGCACTTTATGTTGGTGTATGATTTTCAATCCAGATAATTGAAAAGCCAATGGACTTCAGTACAATCAAGAACAAAATGGAGGCAAAAGATGGTAGTGGGTATAAAAATGTTCGAGAAATATGTGCAGATGTGAGATTAATATTTAAGAATGCCATGAAGTATAATGATGAGAGAAATGATGTTCACGTCATGGCCAAGACTCTGTTAGCGAAATTTGAGGAGAAATGGCTGCAGCTTTTGCCAAAAGTGGATGAAGAGGTAAATTAAAACCAAAAAAATTGACGGTAGTTTAGATAAAGTAAATAGATTTGTAACTGTTCATGGGTTGGTTGGTAACAATCAAAACTATGTACTTGTAGGAGGAAAGAAGAAAAAAAGAGGAAGCAGAAGCACAGTTAGATATGCAGCTTGCTCAGGAGGTTTCTCATGCTAAAATGGCTAGAGATTTACATACTGAAGTAGGTTAAATCTTCAGAGCTTTAAATAATTTTTTCAAATCTTTTAGTGTTCCAGTTTTCTTTTTTTTTTAGTGATTTCTTGTTAATAATGCTTTTATTCCTTATCAGCTTGACGTGATTGACAAGCGTCTTGAAAAAATTAGAGAAGTGGTGCTTCGAAATTGCAGGTTTGTTCTAACTTCATGCTTATTAGGAGAGCCGTGTTTAAAGTTGCTCGAAGTGTATTTTTACCTAAGTTTATTTATTCAAAAAATTAGATTGTTATTGAAATAATATAGAACGGGCATTTCAGGAAAATGTCAACAGAAGAAAAGAAAGCACTGATGACAGTTCTGACACAGATATCTCCTGAAGATCTGAACAAGGCGCTACTAATTGTTGCCCAGAATAACCCCAACTTTCAAGCAACTGGTCAAGAGGTGGACCTTGATATCGATGCACAGGTCATAATTAATACCCTAAACACACATAATATTTTAATCAAAATGTTAAGCTTTATAACACTGTTCATTTCACTTAAAGGTGCCAGTTTCTAGTTTTAATCCATTTACTTAGGAATGGTTTGGTATACTTTCTCATACGGGTCGAGAAGGGTCAAATGAAAAAGTTTAATAAATAGTGGAAGGCGCCAATGGGTTGTAAGTTGGTCAAATAGGTTATAATCAATAGCCTAACACCTAATATTTTAATCAGCATGTCAATTTTCGTATACACTGGTCATTTCACTTACAGGTGTTAGTATCAACTTTCAACCCATTGTAGCTCATATGGGTTAGAAAGGTCAAATAGGAAAGTTAAATAAGCAGGATAATGCCAAATGGGTGAAAATTTGGTCAGTGTGTGTTCTTACACGTTATTTGTTATGGAGATAAAAGTGATGTAATTCGAAGGATATACCAAATTATGTTTTTTTAGACAAAATATCATTTGTAAGTTAGTAAGAATTTACAAACTAAATATGATTATGATATTTTATTAATATAACAATTTATGAGGCCGTATGCATTAACCAAAAGATGTTTGCTGTCGATCCAATCAGACCCCTAAGTAAAATCCACCTGTTGACCCGAACCAGTTAACCTAACCTGACCCACTATCTTTACCCATCATTTTACTGATAAGTTAATAGGAGCTAAGCATTATGTTTTTTTTTCTTGTAACATGCAGAGTGAGTCGACATTATGGAAGTTAAAGTTCTTTGTGAAAGACCTACCTCAGGGTCAAGTGAAGAGTTCAACAAGCATCGGCAACACCACTACCACCAACAACAACAGCAATCAAAACAAACGGAAACGAGAGACCAATGATGCACCTGCAAAGCCTACCCAGAAGAAGAATAAAAAGCCTACATAATGCTTTTGTTCCTCGATTAAATCTGTGATTATGTTAATAATACATCTCTGCTTACATCATAATCAAGGTTAGCTTTACTGAATCTATACCTTTTTGTATGTTTAAGTAACAACTAGTTAAAACGTGTCGGTTTGGAGTCGTTTTATATCGACTATACTTAGGTACGGGTTTGCTAGTTTTAACTTGATGGCATATTTGTTTGTACATCGCCACGTTACTCCTAGAGTCAGATTGGTTAACATGTTCTTCCGTAATAAACCGTTTGAGAACAGTTGATGTTTTAATTATGGATGTTCACTGTTTGGTTTGATTTTGGGTCCAAACGGTAATTACAGTTATTTAAGAAACTAAAAGTAATCAGCCGGGTTGGTTGGGTCAGCCCGACCTGTCAAAACAGTTCGGTTTTGGTGCCCCTTCTTTCTTTCTTTCTTTTTTTTTTTTTTTTTAACATGGAATCTTACCATTAGAACTTTGAATCAATGTTTATTATTATCAAATTGGTCCATGTTCGAGTCTCATAAAGTGAACAATAGGACATAGGAAGTCAGGAATGAACCTTGTAAACTGAACTGCAAATGCGATGGTAAACACACAGTCATCAGGTATATCTATAGGTCGTAGAGGCAAAATGAATAATGGTTCTGTGTTTTGAAGTATAGATCTTAAACTCCACTAGTACTGTTACTATATAATAATGGGTAGTTACGTTTAGCACATTAAACTCCAACTTTTATCGGCTGATTTAGTTGTTAAAAGGTCCAGACCTACAATCCCCTGTAACCTTCTCTAACATCTTCATGATAGAAATCACTGCTATTCGATTGAAAACTGATACTTAATTGAATGATAACCAATGTTTAAATAGAGTACATACTCGAAGAAGAAAATAACAAACTACGAAGAAATAGGAAATAACGAGCTACACTACTAGCGAACCAAAAGACTCGGTAAAACTCAACAATTATGACTTGACTAAGGGGCTGTTTGAAAAGGGCTGACCCGGGCTGACCACTGACCGGCTGACTGTCAGCCGGTCAGCCCGTTTGCTATATGATTCTCAGCCACTGACCCGGTCGGAAGCCCACTGACCTAGTCATCCTCAAAATTCTCACTGACCGGGTCTTTTCCTCACATCTCGACCTCTCGATCCCACCCTCCGCCTGCTGCACCCCTTCCGCTGCGACTCCCACCCTCCGAGATCCGTTCAAGAACAGACTTGAACGACTCAACAGACGACTCAAGGCTTGCCTGAACGGCGAACTTCGTGCCATTAGAACACCGTACGTTAATCGTAACGGCGTCACCGCCTTCCACCTTGTTCGATTCAACACCGTCGCTAACACCACCGTCACCGCATCTGCCGCCCATACTGTTCCCTAATTTATGGTTTTTAACACGTGATTGAGAGATAATAAGGAAGATGATCGTTGGGGGTGTTGAATTGAGGACTTGATTGATTGATGGATGAAGTGATTTGTAGACGTTAAGATTGAAGAATTGAAGAAGAAAACTTGGGGAAGGAGGAACTGATTCAAGGCACAGTATGAAGGGATAGATTGGGGGTGTGTGCGGTTTTAGATGAAATTGGGGGGTTTGTGATTTGGGGGCTTTTATGGGTTGAAATGGTGGGTTATGGAGGATCCATATGGAGCTATGTTGAGATAGTGTGACGTGTGTTATTTTTATCATTCAGCAGAGTCAGTCAGATCCTGAATCAAACAGCCAAGTTTCAGTCAGTTTCAGACTCGGTCAGAACTTCTAACTGGGTCAGCTCTGACTCAGTCAGATCTTACCGAGTCAGCGGTAATGAAACAACCCCTAACTTCAGTCTTCTCCAAATATCCAAACGGTCACTTGAGGCACCTTCTTCATGTGATCATGCATATAATCCACATGCGCATGTTACTCGTTAAATTTTCTTCAAACCCTCCCTCAAACTTGACTAAGCTAGATCATCAAGTTTGTTCTTGACAGAAAACACACCCAACTTGTTCCTCATCTTTAAGAAAGTTGCTCGATTAGAGGTTTTGTGAATATGTCCGCCACCTGCTCATGACCCACAATGTTCCAGGACTATTTCTCCATCTTTGACCAGATCATGAAGGAAATGAAATCGAACACCTATATGCTTGCACCTGCCATGAAATACTGGATTTTTAGAAAGCTTTATTGTTGAAGTATTGTCACACTTCATCACCACAGCGTTCTTCAACTTCAGATCAAACTCTTCGAAAACACCTTTGATCCACATAACTTGGCATGCGCATGTTGCTGCAACAACATATTCGGCTTCTGTAGATGATAGTGCCACAATATCTTGTTTCTTTGACATCCATGCAACTTCTTTATCCCACAAGACAACATAACCAGATGTACTCTTTCTACTCTCAATGTCACTAGCAAAATCACTATCAGTGTAGACTTCTAACAGACCCTTGTGGCTGCTGTACATACATCTCTTGCAATACTCCATGCAAGAAGGCCGACTTCACGTCCATTTGTTCCATCCTGTCTGGGCAGCAAGAGCAACCATCATTCTTATTGTATTTATTTAAGCTACGGTGGCATACATCTCCACATAATCAACTCCCGGTTCTTGACATTACCCTTTAGCCACCAATCGTGCCTTGTATCTGTCCACCTTTCTTTTCTCATTCAGCTTTGTCTTGAATTGCCATTTCACACCAATGCATTTGGTGTTTTCTTGCATGTCAACCAACTCCCAAGTGTGATTTTTCTGAATAGATTCCATTCAACATCCATTGCCTTTCTCCACTTGTCACATTTCACAGCCTCTTCAAACGTTATTGGATCTCGAGGAACATCTTGAACTGCGTTCGCTTCATCTTCATAATTAAGCTCATCTCCAGTTACATAATCCTGCAAGTAACTTGGTTTTCTTTGTCCGCAATTTCAGAATTATTGTCGGTCACACTGGATGTGCCTGCTCCATTTTGGATTTCCACTTCTTGATTTGAAGCCGGCAGCTCGTCATCATCAACCTCATTTGTGGAACTTGAATCTCCCCAAGTTGAATCTTTCGTGAGATTTCTTTGGTTTGATTTCCCATTCCATGCTTTGTGCTCTTTAAAGATCACATCCTTGCTAGTGATGATTTTCATAGTTTCTGGATTAAGTAGGCGATAAGCCTTCGACTCCTTATTTAATTGCCGATCGCTTACTTAATCCAGCTTATCATCAAGTTTGCTTTGCTTCTCCTTTGGTATATGAACATGGGCAATGCAACCCCATATTCTAAAGTAATCTACCTTCGGCTTAACTATACTCCAGGCTTCTTGTGGAGTGATATTTGATAAAGCTTTTGTAGGATATCGATTCTGCACATGAAATGTCCATATAAAAGCTTCTGCCCACAACATCTTGGGCATCTTCTTGGCAGGCAACATGGTCACAACCATGTTAATAACAGTTCTATTCTTTCTCTCGGCCACTCCATTTTGCCGTGGTGTGAAACTGGTGGTCAACTGTCTTTTGATCCCATGCTCTTTGCGGAAGGAATTGAAAGAATCCGAGAGAAATCCCGGTTGTCAATAGCGACCGTGCGCCCGCGATCGCGCGCTACGTCCCGTCAAGACATGCGGCCGCTATATAACATATAGCGGTATATAGCGGAATTTTTTATTTTTTTTTTAATTTTTTAATTTTTTTTAGTTTTTTTATATTTTTTTTATTTTTTTTGGTAAATATGAGATTTAGATGATTAGTAATCGAGTATTTTAGCTATTTTGGGGGTCTTTGCTTAGATTTCCTACTACTTTATTGCTAAACATGCTTATCTATTGAATGTAAAACATTCTTACATATTACTCTACTTAATCGCTAAACACGAAATAGCGGTCGCTATTTACCGCTATTCGCTACATAGCATATAGGTGGCTTGTCGCTATTTACCGATATTCGCTATTGACAACTATGAGAGAAATTACCCTCCTCTTTCAGTTCGAAAGGCCTCCAGTTTCGACATCCATTCTCTTCTTAAACTCCTTGAAGCATTCAAATGCTTCTGTTTTTTCTACAATGATGTACACCCAAGCTTTTCTACTAAAATCATCAATGAAACTTAATATGTACATTCTTCCATCGATTGCCACAAATGTTAGAGTGAACAAGCTCCAATTTATCCTTTGCTCTCCAAAGACTGCTTCCTGGGATGGGTTGTCTGTGTTATTTGCCAACACAACAATCAGTGCACACATCTTTACTAGCTTTGAACTTGGGCAATCCTTCCACCATTTCTTTTTGTTGCAGTAGATCCATTTGGTTTTACTCAGATGACCGTATCATTCATGCCACAATCTTGGGAATTCCTCAACACTAGAATACAAACAATTTTTATCTTTTTGTACTTCTGTTTCTCTAGGTTTCAGCAGCGCAAATAAACGATTATTGCTCATCAAACTTTGAACAGGTAATCCCCTTCGTGGATGAACACTTTGCACATATCTAATTGGAACAAGAGAGACCATTCTCCTGTAATTGGCCAATACTTAGAAGATTATCCTTGAGGTCAGGTACATAGTATACATTCTGCACTATATACCCTGCTTCATTCAACACTAATTTGACATTCCCTTTACCACACAAATTTAATCGGCTGTTGTTACCGAGTTTAACTGTATGTGTAAAGGTCAAGTCAAGATTAGTGAATTTCTCCTTTATTCCACACATATCATTCGAACATCCAGAATCCAAGAACCATAGTGAACCTTTCTTGTCATCTTCATCAAGTACAGTTATGAGCACCATTTCCTCTTCATCCTCAAACTCCACATAGTTAGTTTCCTTTTAAGTTGGACATTCATATTGGAAATGTCCCAACTTATGACACTTGTAGCATTCTACAATATCCTTGTTGAATGATGTTCTTCCTCTTCCTCATCCCATTCCTCAAAATCCGGATCGACCTCTACCACATCCTCAGGGACTTAATTCTCTTCATGATTAATCTTCAAGGCCTGCTTCTCCTCCCTCTCTGGTTTTTTTGAACTTTTGCTCATGAACTAGGAGTGTGCTTTGGAGTTCATCAATAGTCATCTTCTCAATATCTTTTGACTCTTCAATCGATACTACCACAAATAGATATTTCTCCGTAAGGGCTCAATATCTTCTCAACTATGTTGACATCTGACATGTGTTCTCCATTGCTTCTCATTTGATTCACAATGGTCTCATTCACCTTCATCTCCAGCACTTCAAAATCACGTCTGAGTTTCTGCAACATGGACTTCTTCACCCTCTCTCTCCCTTCGAATGCCTTTTGATGCACCCCACACACTTTTAGCAGACTTCCAGTCAAGAATCTGTTCAAACGTGACCCTATAAATTGCTTGATATAGGTAATGTTGGACCTGCTATTTTGTGAGAGACGCTCCTTTGCAAGTTTTTTCTTCTGACTTTCACTTAAAGCAATTCCAACATCCGGTTCCTCAATACCTAGATCAATCAGGCTCCACAGGTTCTTTGCTCGTAAAAGGTTTCCATGATCTCACTCCAATGTTCAAAGTGCCCATCGAACCGAGGAATCTTCAACTTTTCTTCACTCATTTTCAGTCTTTGCTCACTTGATCGAATTTTGCTCTGATACTAGCTAGTTGATAGAAATCACTGGTATTCGATAGAAAACTGATACTTTATTAAATGATAACCGACGTTTAAATAGAGTACATGCTCGGATATAGGAAATAACGAGCTACACTACTAACAAACCAAAAGACTCGATAAAACTCAACAACTATGACTTGACTAACTCCAGCCTTATTCAAATATCCAAAATGTCACTTGAGGCACCTTCTTCACGTGAGCATGCATATAATCCACGTGTGCATGTTACCCGCTAAACTTCCTTCACTTCAGTCACATTATCTCTCCCTCTGTTACCATTGTCTTGCCATCCACAAACGCCTTTAGCAATTCTAAACCATGAACCACCACTTTCATCCATCTCAACACTGCCACCATCACCATTCATGTATTCGAACACACAAACCACTATTAGTTAGGTGATTGATTGGGGTGATGCATTTAGCAATGTGCTTTCGGATGTTCTCGGCCGCGATGCATTAATTCCTGGTTAGGTGATCGACTGGGGCCGACAATGATTTATGATCCTCCCGCTCCTCCGGTTATCCTAGGGAAAAACCCTGGTTCCATGTATGGACAACAGTTCGTGCTGACAATTAAGATGGGATTGTTGGGATCCATATTTTTTTTATAGTAGAGTAGAAGATGATTGTTGTTTGAGGTGTAAAAATTAAATTAGATATTAGGGTTAAAGTAAAATAAATAAATAATTTTTGATTTTAAAAAATAATTACTTTCAAATTCCAAATTCGAGAAAAGGGGGACACGGGTGGTGGCACGAGGAGTTTGTTGTGCAAAGCAGCGGTGGCGTTGTTCCCATGATCGTTGTCTATACTACGTTTTCACCGATGCCTATCGTTGAAGGTGATATAGATGTTCTAATTAACCGTCTAGAAGTCTATTTTATTTGTCAAATGCAATATGTATAGTTGATCTTACTTTTTCCTAAGTAAGTTCAAAAATCAAGATCGATTGGAAAATCACAAAATATGTTACTTATAAAATTTAAAAAAATTTAAGGTTAATCAACACCACACACTATATAATGGGTCTCGCAACCTTAAGAGTGTATCCATCGACTACGGGGCGCTTAAGGAGGAAAGTGTTCACGTTTCTTGAATACTTTTCAAAAGCTTAATTGTCATTTATACCTCAATATAATCACAAATATATGACGGCAACATCAAGATCCAAATTAATACAAATCCAAATAGCGTAGTTTTTTTCTAAAATGGTGTTGGTGAAAAAATTATTTACCAAAATGGGTGATTTGAAAATTATTTACCAAATAGGTATTTTTAAACTTTTTTCTCTCACTCCTCATTTTATTAAATAAAAAAGTTTGTGTTTAATAAGTTATTATTTAGAATGGTGAAGGAAAAAGTTTCTAAAATTAAAAAGTAATATATTTTGTTGGAGTGTGATATTTCATAAAAACTTTTTGAAATGTTTTATAATTCTTTTCTAAACCTTTTATTTAACGTTTTTGTTTCGAAACGCTTTTCTAGAATAAAAAACGTTTTTGTTTCTTCATATATACTTTTTTGTTTCATTTTAAAATATAATGTTTTTGTTTTTAATTTTTAACACAGTTTTTCATATATATTTTTTAAAATGTTTTTACTTAATTTAAAAGGTATAATAATGAAAACAATTTAGTAGAATATACAAATGAAGTTTTCAAACGTTTTTGTCCTTCATATATACTTTTTTTTATTTCATTTAAAAACATTTAGATATGAAGAATTGCTTATTAAAAGATATAACATGGGTTTAGTTGATTTCAATAAATAAGTATTCGAGGGTGTATGTTTGATTTTGATGGTTTAACTTAAACCATGAGTTAAACTGATATATTTGTTAGTACGTTGCATATATATTTATTATTCACGTTTCTAGTAAAAACATAAAAAAACATAAAATAGATGTCTTTTAAAATAATTACATATTTTATATAACAAATAAATATCATACTATTTGAAGAAACAAAATAACATCGACATGTTTAAAAAGTTTTAAAAAACCAAACTAAGTATTATTTAAATATAAAAAATTCCATTACTGTCGCGTTGGTTTTTTTACTAAAATAACAACATTTTCAATGAAACAAAAATATTGTATAGTTTCTGGCGAACGTTAAAAGAAAAAGGTTTATAAAAGAATTATGAGACAATTTTATAAAATATCACACTCCAATGGAGTATATTATTTTTTTAATTTTAGCAACTTTTTTCTTCCCCTTTTTAAAGACTAATTTCTTAAATACAAACTTTTTTTATTCAATTAGATTTGAAGTGAAGGAAAGAATATTTTAAAAATACATATTTTGGTAAATAAGTTTCAAATCATTCATTTTGATAAATAAATCTTCCACCAACATTTTAAAAAAAAACTCCAAATAGCGTACTTTAACATTTACTATATCTCGTTTGTTAATTTCAGTGGCCAATGAAAAGCCATCGAGTTTTATAGCACTTAAGTAAATGTCTTCCAAAAGTCATTAACAAAATATGTTGCAGTGGAGTTGGTTAAAGCTCTCTTCTTTGAATCATATCACGTGGGTTTGATCGTTACATATCACAGCTATATACTTCAACCACAAAAATTAGCATAATCATCGATCCAAATCAACCCTAATTTCAACAAATCATCATCATCATCATCAGATCGTCGATGAACACAAGAACAACAGTAATCAAAATGCAACAACAATTTCATTCAATCTTACATCTGAATCCACCGATCAAGCTGTGTAGGATTCACAACACCAGGTATGTGCACTCCACCATCACTCTTCACCATAATCAAACTCGTAATCTCTTTATACCTCTCATCACCGTCCACCGGAGTTCTCCCCTCCGCCACCGGCCGGAGATTCCCCCTCTCCGGCGACTCACCGCCGTCTGAACCGAATCTCCGCCCTAACACCGTCCCCTTCGTCCGAAACTCATGAGCCATGTAACCTGCTAATAGCTTGCTATTCGATGACGTCATCTCGATTGATCTACTTCCTGTTGAAGTTTTCACCGTCGTTGATCCGGTAACTGTCGCCGGCGACGGTGGCGGTGGTGGATGTTTCGCTGGTGGCAATATTCCGTACAGCCGGTGGTCGTTCATCGTGTCGAATTGTTGTTCAGTTGTTTACTGATCTGAATTTTGAAAGCAGAGTTGTGAAAGGATAAAGTCGTAGTTAAGCAGACATTGAGGGGCAAATTGCTAATAGAGTAAATTACATATTTTTTTGAGTAAATAAAAGGATAGTCCCTGCACGTATTACAACTTTAATCCATATTTTCAATAAATTACAGATGAAGACCTGAACTATGTAAGAAGTGCACATTGATGGTCCCTGACATTAACAAAGGTTAAGTTTCTTTGTTAGTTTTTTTTAAAAGACCAAAATACCCCTTCTTTTTTATTTCTTCTCCACATTCAACACCCATCATCGCCGCCTCTACCCTCATCACACTCCACCGCTGCCTCTACCCTCATCCCATCGCCCCCTCTACCCCTAACCCACCACCACCGTCACCGCCTACGCCCTCAACCTACCAGCCACCGTATCACCACCATCACCATCCTTAACCACCACCGTAATCACCATATTGTTCCTACTACCACCGCTTGAGCATACCACCCAAATCCAACAGATCGGATTTTCCAACCACCACAAAATCCAACGATCATCGCCAACACGACCACCGTCACCATCACCGGCAACGCCAACACACCCGCCACCCTCACCTTGTTTCCCCACCTACATCATCGCAACCACCACCATCTACATCATCGCACCAACTACATCAACGCACCAACTACATCAACGCCGACTTCCACCACCTGCAACGGTCACCACCGATGGTGGAACAGAAGAGGAGAGAGAGAGAGAGAGACGAGGGTGGTGATGGTGGTGGTTGGATCTGGTTCCGTCTGAGATAGCTGGAGGCAGTGCCGTCCGCAGAGCGGCCTCGGCGTGGGAAGGGTGGTAGTTAGAGTTGCAGAGGTGGGGGTTGGGGATCAATCAGTCGGCGGATTGCAGGACTTGCAGTGGCGGAGCACGGTGGTCAACGTAGGGGAACGGTGGACGACGTCGGAGGTACACTGGAGAAGATGGTGGCGACGGGGGGGTCGGCGGACTTCTAGCGGCGGTGGGGTTGCCGGACTTGCGGCGACGGCAGGTCACCGTTGATTTGGAAGAGAGGGCGTGGATTTGTTTTTTGTGTATGTGTAATATATATATATATATATATATATATATATATATATATATATATATATATATATATATGTGTGTGTGTGTGTGTGTGTGTGTGTGTGTGTGTGTGTGTGTGTGTAGTTAATTAATTTTAAAGTTAAGGGTACTATGGTCATTTCATATAGACTTAACTGGTTAAGTTAACCTCTGTTAGTGCTAGGGACACGTGTGTACAAAACATGCATACTTCAGGCCCTCATTTGTAATTTTTTAAAAGTAGGGACTAAAGTTGTAATGCGCGCAAACCCCAGGGGCTGTCCGTGTAATTTACTTTATTTTTTCTTTTAAGTATATCTAAAATTTTGCATCTTATACTTAAACTTTGATAATGAGCAGACTTTATTTAAAAATTTATCATGCTTTCTGTTTTTTATATTAACAAAAGTTAATTTTTTTAATTAATTTTTTGTAAATTACCATTTTGCTCTTACTTCTTAAAAGACAAAATGTGTAACTTTCACTAATCTTTTTTTTTTGTTTTTGTTTTTGTTTTTGTTTTTACTTTATTTACTTCATTTTTCTTTATTTTTTTTCTAATTTTTAATCACTTTTTTATAAACTTATTTTTTATTTTATTATTGTCAAATTTATCCTTAACCCTTAAAATAACGAGTTATTTTTAATTTTTTTATTTTCTTTATTTATGTTTTTTTACTTTACTTTCTTAATTTTCTTTATTTTTAGCAACTTCAGTTAAAAAAATCATCTAAAATATTAGTAACAAATTAGTTTTAATTTTTTATAATATATAATTTTATTTATAGATTTTAAATTTACTAAAAGTTTTATTTTAATTTGTTCACTTTGTTCATTTCCTTTCTAATAAAACCAATAAAAATTAGACAACTCGGTTTTTAACTTTCTTGGTACAAGATTTTTTAGTCGTTTCGAATTGTTTAGTTTACATGTTTATATGGTTAGAGAAAGTAGAATTTTAGTTTATGATTTGAAATTTATTTTTTTGTATTCAATCAAATGGTTTATTTTGAAATGTAAATATAGAGTGAGAGTTTGTAGCTTTAATTTCAATAAAATGACTAAAGGTTTCCAACAACTACTTGAGAGTTTTTAAATTAAACAAATCATTCAAATTATATTTAATTAAATGGACTATTAATCAAGATTTAATTTAAACAGTTAATAATGAGTTTTTATCATTGTACATCAAAACCAAGTTATTGAAAATTTAAAACGAAATCGAACCAAACAATTACAAAGTGTTTTGCTTTGGTTTGGTTTTACGATTAAGCTTGTTGAACCTTTTATAATTAAAACAATTGAAACTCCATGTATTAAGTAAAGCTTAATTATATGTATAGCGCAACTTAAAATAATTATAACCAAGTAAAATAAAAAAAGTCACATCCCAAAATCATACGGTCTCTAATAGGTTTATAACATAATCCGTAAGCTAAACCGTTTAACATAGTTAAAAATTATTATACAATAAACGTAATAAAAAGCAACGGTGAAACAAAACAGATTACTAGTTTAAATTTCATAACATAAAAAATATTTTGAGCTCTCTAATTTGTATTCGTACAATTAGAAAAGTAGATAACTAAATTCTTAACAAAAATATATAATAAATTAAAAACCTATAAATAAAAATATATTTTATAAAAAAGATTAAAAATAATTAAGTAATAATATTTAAGAAAAGTTTATAAAATAAAAAGTGATTAAAAAGATAAGGTAAATATAATAAAACAAAAAAATAAAGAAATTAAAGATATGTGACAACTGCAGATTTCGTACTTTAAGACATAAGAGCAAAATGCTTATTCACATAAACCTAACTGAAAAAGTTAATTTTGTTAGTAGAAATGATATAAAACATAATAAGTTTTCAAATAAAGAACATCTAATGTACTTATCAAAGTTTAAGGATAAGATTCACAATTTTAAGTATATTTAAAAGATAAAATT
Source organism: Flaveria sonorensis (assembly GCA_025506505.1). Taxonomy (NCBI): domain Eukaryota; kingdom Viridiplantae; phylum Streptophyta; class Magnoliopsida; order Asterales; family Asteraceae; genus Flaveria; species Flaveria sonorensis. The sequence goes on from CM046423.1 coordinate 7,723,192, forward strand.
TGTAATGTACTCTTGTTAATAAAAAGAAATTGAGAGTATGTGCGTAGGTAATCCAAATGAAATGAATATTAGGGGCCGTTTTGTTCGAGAATGGTTTGCAAAAAAATTTGAAATTGGAATATTGTTAAAATTAATAACGTGTTTGGTAGGTTGACGGAGGTGAGATCGGTGGTCGGCGGAGAGGGGATGTGAGAGGTGGTTGACGGAGGTGACGGGAGGGCGGAGAACGGTGGCGAGAAACTGTGAAGGATTTGGGGATTAAATTTACGGAGATGGGGGAGAAGAAAACCGGATATATGTCGTATGTTTTGGATATACGTTGAGGACTTGAGTTTTTAATAATGCCATTGAAGTTGGATAGAATCACGAAGAGTGCAATTTTGGAGGAATGGGTTGTTTTGAGTTTGAGTGGCATTTTGCAATTATTGGAGATTAAGGAGTTTTAGTGAATGATCAGGTCGATCATGTCGGTCAGGCCGATAACCAGTTGGTTCAAACAAAAACGATCCAAATACACACAACCAGACGGATTGTTTGGTTCTAGAAACATTGTTTTTTTACTATTCATATACTCGAGAGATTGATGTCATGATATAGGATTGTAGTCATTTTATTATGATAAATAATATGGATATATAAGGGCATTCACAATGTATTTTCTATAAATATGTGACTGTGTTTTCTATATTATAAGAAATGATTGTAAATGTTTGAGTGAAGTAAAGAGAAAATTTACTGTTTATTATTTGGGGAATCATTATTTAGTACCTATAAATTTTTTAATATATTTAAAATTGACTGTGAGTGAGAGAGAAAATATAATGATAAATGTATATAAAAGTAATTGAAAAGAAAAGAGAAAAAATAGAAAATTTTAGTTTAATTATATGGATATAGATAGGAAATTCACTGTAAATGCTCTAAGAGCATTCACAGCCAGTTCCCTATATATATGTAAGTAGGTGTCCTATATTATGGAGATGGTTGTGAATGATTGTGAGTAAAAGAGGTAGAAAATTTATGGGGATTGTACCGTGTTTCCCCAAATATGAGGAAACACAGTACAATCCTCATAAAATTTTTAATATTTTTGAAAATGATTGTGAGTGGATGATAGAAAAAATGTAATGATAAATGTATGGAAAAATATTATTTAATTGAAAAGAAGAGAGAGAAAGAGTAGTGATATTGAATGTAATTATAAGGATGGAAACCGAGGATGGATTGTAAATTCTCTAAGCAAATGCTTTTAAAATTGCATAGGATTGGCTGTGATTGATTGATTGGACCGGGAACCGTCTATATAACCAGTTTCTTTAAAAGTATATTGTACATTTTTTGTTTGATTTGGTTGGTTATGACGTCTATAAATTGATTTGGATTTCTATTTTTTATGTTCTATTACTGATTTATTTAGTAAGAGTTAATTACATGATTGGTTCCTTGTGGTTTGCTCATATTGCAATATTGAACCCAACTTTTGAGAAATTACAGGTTTGGTCCCAACTATTTACCAAACAGTAACACAATTGGTCTCTGGAGTTGATGGACGTTTGTTTTTGTAACATCCGGCATCTCACACCACCAATATTTCCGCTTTGCTCATGAGGAGCTCACGGATTTGCTTTTGGTTTTTGCATCTACGGTTGGAATTCGGACGTTTTTTACATCAAAACACTTTTAGCACGTGATTCCTTGCATCAACAAGTAAGTTTTATGTTATTTGATTTCATGTTCTTTGATTATCATGATGAACATAAACCCTAGAAATCCAAACTCGAGTCAAAACTTCAAATTGATTGAAATTGATGATTGATTATGTGTTAGGATTCAATATAATGATGTTTGTACGGATTGGTTTTGTGAAATTGTGTTGTTTTGATCAAAACCCGAGACTTACTTATAATGGAAACTTTAATTTGGGGCTTTTGTAGAAATTGTATGTTTTTAATGAAATTGGATTGAATTGATGGTTTTAGGATGTTAGTTGATGCTAATGGATGAAAAGTTATGTTTTGAAATTTTGATTTTGGCTTGATTCTTGGGTACCTTTCATTAAAGGAAACTTTTTGGGTAGGTTGGTTTATAAATGATGATTTATGCATGTTTGATGAGATGTGACGATTGTTATATGATGTTTAGAGCATAAGAAAGGATTGGGAATATTCGAATTACGAAAAACACATCTTATGAAAATGCTTACTATTTATGAAAACTTTTGTGTCCCGATGTGTTGTATGATGAGTATGATATGTGTAGAACATGTTATGGTGATGTGAATGATGTTGGAATGATCATAGGAGCGTATTAGGAGACTTTGGATGAAATTTATGCAACTTGTGTTCTTACGTTTTTAATTTAGGAAACTTTAGGCATGATGAAGTTTCTTGATTATGTTAACATGTTATGGATGACTGTTGGATGCGATACATGTATAATTGAGTTGTTTGTTGTGATATGATTCATAATCATGAAATGGATTGCACATGTGTAACGACGTCATACTTTCCAAAAGTAGAATTCCGACATGAAACTTTATGCGAATTATTATTTGAGCTATTTGAGTATGAATAAACATGTTTTTTTACTTATTTGAGGCACAAACGGGTCGTCGGGTCAGTCCGGTCAACTTTGGTAAACTAAAGGCAACTTTGGTCAAAAAGTTAAACTTGTCAAACATTTCTCGAACATGCTAACAGATACGTTGTTTGGATACATCGGGGTTCATCTAGACTATTATGTACACACACGCATGGACATACATTTGTTAGGTAACAATTAGCTCTTGGCTTTTACGCTTCATGTTTTCCTACGCATCTAAGGTGAGTCTTCACGGGGCCACTTTTACTTACTTTCCTTTTTAGGGAAGAAGCATGCAAACGATTTTTATCGCCTGTTACTGTAGTGCAAACATTATCATGCAAGTCCTTACACACTCGAACCTTTAATAACGAGCTAGCGAGGTAATTTTGAGTAGTACTACTGGGTTTGACAAACCCCACCCGCGTTAGTCGCGCTAACTCGACTGGAGGTCGAACGGGTGTTTAATTGACCTAGACACTTGCCATTGTTCTGTGATAAGACATGGCGGAAGGCAAAACAACTCACAAACAGTCAGCTTCGGTTCGAAACGCTAAGTAACTCGATATATAGGCTAGCTACCTATGGTATACCTTTGTTTACTTTTACCAAACAAACACTCAAACATATTTACTGATTTAAACCTGTGAACTCACCAACCTTGTGTTGACACACTTTAGCATGTCTTCTCAGGTCGCTGGCACGCTTAAGGCTAGGGTTGCACATCTGAGGCTCAAGCATCATCTTTATTACTTGAAAGCAAGTTCATTTACATTTACTACTTTTCATTGGGCGCCTTGTTTTGCGCATTCATTACCTAAGGTTTTGCAAACGTTTACGCTTCCGCATTGATTACATTAAGAACTATGTTTTACTCTGATTCATGGTTAAATGCTTATTTTAAAACGCATATAGTGTCGTTTGATATGATTGTGTCTGAGATCTTGGTTTCTCACGCGCCTCGCGATAGAACTCCGCTATGGATTTTGAGGGTGTGACAGTTTTTGCTGTTAGATTTATCAAAATGACTATTATACATCTGTTGTGTATTATTATTATAATTATATTATTATTATATTGAAAATATATATGTATATACATATATCATCTTCATCCTCACATCACATCGACACCACCACCGTCAACCACCACCAGCTCCCTGCCACCATTATGCCGCCACCGTCACCATCCTTAACCACCACCACAATCACCATATCGTCCCTACCACCACCGCCTAACCACCGCCGGCCATCACCACCCAAATCCACCAGCTCGGTTCTTCCATCCACCATGAAATGAGACGACCACCGCCAACACGACCATCTTCATTGATCACCATCGCACTAGATCTACATTGCATCAGGAGATATATATATATGACAGTGGCGGTGAAGAATGATGGTGGCGGCGATTGAAACTAGGGAGAAATGTAGAGCTGACGATGATGGCGGTGGTGTGTGGCCTCGGTACCAGTGGCGGTGAAGAATGAGTGGTGGTGGTGATTTTGTGATGGGATTTGCTGGTGCGGTGGTTTGCCGGTAAGGTGATTTTGTGGAGAAGACGATGGGGATGGGGATTGGTGGGTTGGGCTTTTAATATGCTATTACTATATTTTTATTATTATATTATATTTTATTTTATTACTAAGGACATATTTGTCATTTCACACTCAACTAACAGAAACAATTAATAGAAGTTGGTGTTAGAGACCAATCATGTTGCGGTTTAGTAAACACTTGAGATTAAACCAGTAATTTCTCAAAAATTGGGACCAATATTATAATATGAGCAAACCGCAGAGACCAATTGTGTAATTAACTTATTTAGTAATTTCAATTTCTTCAGTTATATACATTTAAAAAAGCAACTTCACTGTTACAATGAAGTTTGCTTATTGGTCTTTTTTTTTTTACAAATTGGTATATTGTATTTTTGCTTTTTGACCACAAAAATTTATTTTTTGTGTTTTTGACATCGAACATTAGTGAATTGACATTTTTGTGATGTAAGTGATGTGTTACAACAAAGTTTTGTGTTTGTGTTTTTTACCATGATTTGTTTTGGCATCTAACATTGGTGAATTTTTTGTATCGTAAGTTACTATTACAGTACTAAGACGAACCGACGAACCAAACCGATGATGAGTGAACATCATCATTGCCGGTATATGTATTATCAGAACCGGTATCAGTATTTGCTTTTGTGGTTTCAGATGAGCCGACCCGACAACGAACAAAGCCACGTCATGTAAGACAGAGGAAAACAACCAAACTCCCGCAGCGCGGGAGAAAACACTAGTTTATTTAAAATGAAATTCCGTTGGATCTTGAAAGTAACACGTTTAAGTTCTGAAATAAAAATAAAAACTATATCGCCCGAATAGGAAAGTTTACAACCTATATAAAATGCCTTCAAAACTAAGTTATCCGCAATTTATTTATATTGCGCTGATGCGCTTTCACCAAGTCTTCACCTTTCATGTCTAAATCAGTTTAATCATTAAAGTATCCTATTAATAAAATATTAACATTTATATTTCTTATAAAAAAAATTTAAAAATGATTTTTTATGAAATATTATGTATTTAAAAGCATTATCAAAATTATTGTGTTTTTTTTTCAAGCCATCTCAGACTACGTAAGTGATGTGACAAGGGCATGGAGCGTGCGACACCGCCCCTCTTGGGTGTGACGTGAGCGTGGTCATAGGCATTACACCTGTGACCTTAATTGAAACCATTAAAATTATGTCACATGAGGTTTATTTGCGTCTTACGAGGGCCATAACACATGCCTAAACTAGGGCCACCTTAAGCATATGGTGCACTGAGCAGAAAATTTCAATGAACATTTTAATTGTTTCCTAGTATTTTTAAGTATTCAATAGTTAAATCTTATGTACTTATTAGTATTGCTAATGTGTATATACAATGTATACTTTTAGGTAAAACACTCAATTATCTCATTATGCGTATGACAACGGGAAGGCCAAAGGAAAAAGAAAGGGAGGGATGCGACTGAGTTAGAAGATAACACTACCAAAGTCGCTAAACTTTTCATACAACGATAAACAATTACATGTTTCAAGTGCAAGAAGCCAGACCATGATTCAAGAATATGGTAGGACTTGATATTTAATGTTAGGTCAGTGTTGTTAAACTTCTTATTTTGTGGTGTTACAAACAATTTTAGTTGTGTCAATGTATCTTTGAGGTTTGTAATTTTATCTTCAACACATATGTATGTTGCGGCAATTAGTTGATCATGTATTTTACTTAATATAATATAGGTTAATACACTATAGTGCAGGCCATTATTATTGCTACAGTTAGTTGGTAGGGTATGTTCAAAAAAAATTTAATACATAGAAAAGTTTTGAACTTGATTTTAGGTCAAAATTAGAGGTGGAAAGAAATAGAAAATTTTCCAATAGCAAGAGTAAAAATGAATTTCAAGGTTTAATTAAGTTGGAGCATGATTTTTTAGTTGTTGGTAATTTTAATGTTATCAGGTCATTTTAATTTAGTTAGATATATTAATTAAGACCAAAAAGAATTGAATATAAACATCATGACATTATGAAGATGTAAAGTGCATACTTGTACAAGAATATACCTGCTTCAATTATCTCATAGTGAAGGGTCAGGCCATCCAAACATGACATCTCATACACTTGTGTGTGTCTATATATATATATATATATATATATTTAAACATACACACACACTAGACTAAAGATCCGTGCAATACATAGGTTTAATCAGTAAAAATTGCTTTTAATTAAAAGATAATAAGTCATAATATTGTTGTTAATATTTTGTATATCAATTTCTATGTTTAATTTTTAACATCATTTATCTAATAATAGTAGGGTTTTTTTATCAATGCTCATAAGTCTAAATAGTGTATAATATGGAATTAAATGAACTTATAAATAAGAGCTTTATGTAATAAACAAATTATATTGAACATGTGAATACCCATAAACATTCCAAAACTTCTTTGTATACAAAATTTGATGTTCTGTTTGTAATTTTACAATCACAGTGGACTTACATTAAGTTGAGGGGTAGCCTCCGTTACCTTTCAATTTTTTACGGGTAGTGTAAAAAAAATTACAGTTTTGTGTAAAAAAATTTTGTTACTATTTTACGTTATCCTTGAGAAAATATTACGTTACCTCTAAATTTTTCTTAAACTCAACACTTAATAGAAAGTTTTAAATTTTATAAAAAATAATGTTATTTTTATGAAAATAATTACATTTTATAAAAACATAAATAACTAATAAGCCAAAATACCTAATAATCCAATACAATAATAATTAACAAGCCCAAAATAAAAATAAGCACAAAAAACATTAAACAATTTAAAAAACTCAACTAATTAGACCAAATACTCATAACTCAATCAAACATAAAACTTAAAATAATAAAAAAACCATCCATCGCCTCATGCCCCTATCGACCCTTTGTCCCTTCCAACAGGCCACGGCCAGTCAGCCACCATCCACCCACACCGTCGATCACCCCACGTCTCCACCGCCGGCCGTCGGGCCGACCACTGCCTATTGCCGCCGACTGAGACGGCCCTTGCCACTGCCCACTTCAAGGTTACATATTTAATTTTTTTTTCTTTACACTATGAAATTAAGGATTTAGGGTTTATGTTGTTCAATTTTAAATATTTAAGTGTTATTTGTTATAAAAATTAATTGTTATTTGGTTTAATTTCTAATATGTAGGGTTTATGTAATTAGATATATGAAGTAGAGAGTTGTTATTGAAATTAAGTATTTGAATTGTGTTATTTTTAATTGTACTTGTAATCTTATTGTGTTATTTGTTATAAAAATATGAATTTGAAAGATATAAAAACAAGTTCTTATTGGTAATTTTTTTAAAAGACAATTTCAAAAGTAGAATATTGTTTCTAATAATGATGATGTTATTGGGTCAACAATTCTTTTAAGTTCAATTAATTCTGATTCAATTTTTTCGATCTCAAATGAAATTTATTCGAATGATCTTCCTTCGAACCCCTTATTAATATTAATTAAAAAAGAAACTCAATGAACAGTAGAAGTACAACTTGTGTTGCATTTGGTATGTGTCGGGATTTCTCCTCTAAATATCACACGTCGTTTCTTAGTGGGTTGCCGGGTGTCTCCGGCTGTCGTTACCGGAAGTTTGCTTAAGGATTTGAAGTTTTCTTTTGATTCAATTGACTGATTATTCTACTTTTTAATTGAGGAGATTGCTTCAATGATTGAAGAACCATAATCAACATACTACTGCTTGCTTTGCTAATGTTTTCATTTTGGATTTGGGGTACTGGACTACATATGTTTGAAAAAGTTGAAGTGAGTGTTGCAATTTTATACGTTTTCTTTTTGCAAAAGCAAGCATCAGATTTACCAACTGGCAATAGATCTAAAAAGATGTAAGCAAGCATCAGACTTATGATCATACTGGTTGTATCACCGTTTTTATGCAGTTAAGGTACGTGGTCTCTTCATTGTTGGCTAATTCGACCTGTTAGTGACAAATGGGTCAATCTGGGTCTTTCTTAACAGGCCAAAGTATAATCTTAATATGTAAAAGCTCATTTGTAAAATTCATTAAAAAGGGAAGAATATGTTAAATAGCTAGGAAGATAGAAGACAAACTACTTGACTTGAGCAATGTTTATTCGTGTATTTACTTTTGAATTTAATCACATATTCTTGAAATAAGAAATGGGAATTTCAAGATCTCTTGAAGAAATCAATTATTACTTAGACATTTGTAATCAAGATATTCATATTTAAGCCATTGAAATTGGGTGTTGCTATTTTCACCCTAGTTTATAATTAACAACCTATCCTCTTATTATTTATTATTATTCGATATTAATTATGAGTGAAAGATGTTCATTAAATTCTACATGCATGTATTTAAAAAAAATCTGCATATATTAATCTAACTTGTATAATATGTTTCACTTATAAGTAAAATATTACGAGAATACACAAAAGTTATTTTATACTTGTTGATAAAATAATTATTTATACTTCATTCTAAAAATGAAGTACTCGATTTGTCACGAGCTGATTCATATAAAATTAAATGTAGCTAGGTTGTATATGTTTATAAGTGTAGTCTTTTAAATTAAATAACTTATAATTTTAGATATATTTATTTTCTTTTTCTTTTATAAAAGAATAACAGAATATAATTTTGAGTAAACTAAAGCAAAATATTGATACGGTGATTTTCTAGTTTGTTTGATAAAAATCGCCATGCTGCATATTTATTTATTAAAACACAAATAATTATAATTATAAAAACCTCGTGGATGCTTTCCTATATTTTAAAAATTAAAAACAAAGTAATAAACAAAGAAATTGACTTACGTAATTAAATCTTTTATTAAAAATAATAACAAAGTAATAAAAAAAATGACTCAAGTAGTTAATTTAAGTAATTAATGTTGCATAAAATTTTAGCTGTTGAGTATACTTTGATTGAGTTTAGAAAACAGCAAAACTAATAAATGTAATTAATATAATAGACTAGGATTTAATTAGAAATTAGACTAGGGTGCATTTAGAAAAACCCACTGAAATTATATTCGTGCATATGGTGTGGTATTGTATCATCGTAGTTAGTAATATTTGACATATTCTGATTGTATTTTTTTTTGTTTTAGTTGCTTTGGCCTGTTAATTGGATTACTTTCGCTTCACTAAACAACACCGGTGTATATATTTCTTTGACGTATGTTTATTCTATCTTATATAGTTGTTTTTTGTAATTATTTATACCTGTAATCTATGTGACAATGATTCCATCTTGACAAGTGTTTAACAGCTTAAATGTTAGATGTGTTGTATATCTATACTAAGTAAGAACCTATGTGATACACAGACCGAATAAATGAGAATGCGAAATGAAAAAAAATGTTAATAATTCATAGATTTTTAAATTATATTTAGTATACAACATTTTATATTGTATTTATAATATCAGCATCTTTATGTAAGATTAATAGCTTTAATTTCTTTGCTTTATATTGTATTAATATTGTATTATATGTTTTCATGATAATTAGAAATTTTGTTAAAGTCACAAAAGATAGCAATGTAAAAATATTTATTAATTGATAATTAAAATTATTAAAAAAATAATAATTATCGAGCTTGTCAAACATATTTAAATGGGTTAGATTTGTGAAACGAGTTGGTTTTGTTGGATGCAGGTTTAATGGCGTGTAGATTTGGGGATTTTTCTTTCTTCCTCTTACCACTCCGCTACAATGTGAAAATGACAAAATAAATTTCTAATTACTTGGTAATGGAAGTGGAGGAATGTGTATAAAAACATTCTTGTGGATTTAATTGACTCCATGTATCCTTCTATCCTTATCAAATATCAATAACCCAAATTTCTTTCAGAAAGACCATTCTTGCACCAAAGAACAAAGTTGTTTACGAAATAAATGATCGTTTGCTATTTATCTTCCCAGGTGATGAAAGAGAATACTTAGATTTGGATTCTATAAGCCAAAAAGAGTACGGTAATGATACGTTTAATGATACTCTATACTCATCGAATTTTATAAATGGACTCAAGGTGTCAGGATTACCAAATCATTCTTTAGTGTTAAAAGTTGGTGTTCCGATAATGCTTCTCAACAACATTGATAAAAAATAGTTGGGTACCGGACCAGACTAAAGGTGACATCACTGTATAATCGAGTTATAGAGGCGCAGGTTACATCGCGAAGCAACATTGATAGCCGCACATCATTTCCAAGACTCAGTTTGACCCCTTCGGACAAAAGATTCCATTCAAGTATAAAAGAAGGTAGTTTCTGATAATCGTTTGTTTTGCGATAACAAAAAATAAAAGTTAAGGGCAATCATTATCGAGAGTTGGTTTGTACCTAAAAAACCATGTTTTTACACACGGTCAACTATATATGGCGTTATCGAGTGTCAAGAGTAAGAAACGGCTTGAAACTGTTGATCTAAGATCATGACAATAAGCCTACTAATGTCACGAAAAATATATTTTACAAGAAAGTATTTACACATCTATGGTTTTTCAAGTTTTAATTGTAATTTTACAATTTTATTTTAAAGTATTACTCTATTTTATTCTTCAAAAATAGTAACATAATTTTATAATATTAGTTTTTCAGTACACTCAGACCCGTGTAACACACCAGTTACTAAAGCTAGTTAGTAATGGTTCAATGCATCCGTCCATTCGATCCACACACAATTTAACGAAACGAAACGAAAACGAAAACGAAAGGAAATGAAATGAAATAAAATAAAATAAAGAAAGCATAATGACATCATTTTATAGAAATATGAAAATTTGGATTCTTTATTCAATTGAAAGGAAAGCTAATCTAACATTTCCCACCTTGTTCAAATTGATTCTTTTTTCTTCGAACCCTACACGAAGTCATTACAAATTTGAATTGAGAAGGAAACATATGTTGATATTTATTCATATTGAAAATTACATAGTTTGATACTTTGTTTTTAGTTTTTCTTGTGACTATCCAGTTTCAGAAGTAAATTTAGTGTTAATTCTTGAATATTTTACCAACACTTTACTTTTAACAACTTTATTAGTTACTCTGAATCATCCATTTTTACTTTATCATCATATTCTCTGATCCTTTCCATATAGTTCTTTTAATTTCAAAATAATATAAATCGAGTTTGTTAATTGAGTATATAGAGATTAGGAATAAAGATGTTTATAATATATGGATTGTATTTAAACATGTTAACCCACAAAACCAAAGCCTACAACATGCTAATCTAACGCAATTTACACCCATGGTGTGGATTCACATCCAGAAACCCAAAATACTTCAAACTGCTAACCCTCATATTTTGTATTTGAAAATGATACACTTAGCAATCAAGTTTTTTTAATGTTCCACTAGAGTGACTCGTAATTTTTCGAACTACAAAACCACTCAACCTTCAATATTGTTCCATTGTTGTGATTATTTCTATAAAGGTCAAAATATAAAAATAATATTAAGACTATATAACCTAATTAAACATATATAGAACTTAATTACTGATTGTAATTATTTTTTTTAAAGTTTAACCTATAGTATGAGGTTAAAAAAAATCATTAACCAATAACCAAGTTTTATCATTATTTCATTTAAAGTAAATTACCATTTGCATCCCTGACGTTTTCTCATTTTAATCACTTGTATCCCTGCACTTTCAAAGTCTTGATTTGCCCCTTACGTTTTATTTTTGTCTCCATTTAATCCAAATGACTAACTCCGTTAAATGTTCTGTTAACTCTTTGTGAAAAAGACTAAATTGCCCTTAATAATAAAAATAAAAAAAAACTTTGTGGGACCACACATCTTCTTCTTCTCCTTTGACCTACACCATCTCCAAACCTCATGCATACCACCACCCACTGCCGCCCATCAACACACGCAACAACACCTCCACTACCGCCGCCACCTAAACCCACACCCACCTCCCTGTTGCCGCCTCCAAAACCCCCACCACTCCATTGCCGCCGCCCTCAACAACCCCACCACCACCTCCACGCCGCAGACCACCTCAACCCAACACCACCTCCCTTTCGTCAGCTTCCACAACCCTAACCACCTCCCTGCCGCCGCCTCCACACCCCTACCACCTCCACTGTTGCCGGCCACCTCAACCCCACACACATCCACTGTCGCCGGCACCACACCACACCACCACCTGCATTTCTGCGGCCTTCACCCCCCCACCACCTTCACTGTCGCCGACCACCACAACCCACACCTCTCACTGTCGCCTGCCACCATAACCCAGACCACCTCCACTGTCGCCCATCACCACAACCCTCACCACACCCACACCACCTCCACACCTCACCCATACCACCGCTCACACTACCACTACTACCGAACTTAAACACAACCGACACCACCTCCACTGTCGCCCGCTACCACACCCTGTCACCACAACCACATCGTCTTATGTCGCCTATCACCACAACCCACTCCACCACCGTCAAAACGTGCAATCACCACCATTACATTACATGCTATTTTCTTGGGTTTCTTACTTCCAATCGATTAAAGCCTTACGGTGCTGGTGGTGGTGCAGGTGGTGAAGGTAGCGGTTGTTGATTCAGAGAGAGAAGGAGAGTGAGTGTGTGTGTGTGTGTGTGAGAGAGAGGAGAGAGAGAAAGAGGAGAGAGAGAGAGTTAAGTGGGTGGATGGAGGGTTTCTTTTAGTAAATTAATATTATATAATGGATGTGAGTTAATGGTAGTTTTGTCATTTTATAAAAAGTTAACCGAACAATTTAACGGAGTTAGTCATTTGGATTCAAATGGAAACAAAAATGAAAACGTTAGAGGACAAATCGAGACTTTGAAACTGCAGAGATACAAGTGGTTAAAATGAAAAAACATTGAAATGCAAATGGTAATTTACTCTTTCATTTAAGTCAACTTGAAAAAAAAATCACTAAGTTCATATATCTCTTTTAACTCAATTTAAAAAATTAACATTCATAATTTTTTTACTCAAACGGACTCTACAGTTTGAAAAAATTTGAGTGAATTAATTAAAACAATCCTAAAACTATTTTGTTATTCTTTGTATATTGACAAAGTAAAATCATGCTCTTTTATCACCATCAACTAATAGTAAAAACTGTTTCCAACATCTTATGTGCTAAAAGTTGAGTAAAATGTCATTTTTATCCCTAACGTTTTGTTTAATTTATCATTTTAATCTAAAATTTTTTATTTTGTCATTTCAGTCACTGTAGTTTATCAAATGTTGGCATTTTCATCCACTCCACTAACTTCGTTAAGATCTCCGTTAAATAAAAGGTTATTTTAGTCTTTTTCAACTAAAAGAAAAATATAAAGCGACTAGTGAGACCGGACGCTTCAATTTAAAAACTTTATTTAACGCTAATTCATGTTGTTCGATTGAGGTCTGATGTGGGATTTTAATGGATTTTCATGCTTTGTTCGAACGTGCATCGTTGTTCGATTGAGATATACTATTGTTACATTTTGTTTCATTGAGGTCTGTTCTTGCCACGTTCGGACAAATGCGACAATAGCAGTCTTCAATCAAACAAAACGTGACAACAGCAGGCCTCAATCCCACAACAGACCTCAATTGGATAAAAGTACACGTCAAAACAAAATGTGAAGGTTAATTGAAATCTCACAACAGACCTCAATAGAACAACATGAGTTAGAGTTAATCGAAACTTTTAAATCGAAGCGTCCAGTCTCACTAGTCGCTTCATATTTTTTTTAGTTTTAATTGAATATTAATTGATTAATTTGTTTTAATTAAATAATTAGAGTGTTGAAAAATACTAAAATACCCTCATATATAACGGAGATTTTAACGGTGTTAGTGAAGTGGATAAAAATAGCAACATTTGGTAAACTACAGGGACTGAAATAACAAAAAAAAAAGTTTTTGAATTGAAATGACAAATTCAACAAAATGAAGGGACAAAAACGATATTTTACTCGCTAAAAGTTATAAATCTTAATTTTACACATCTTATAAAGAAATAAACAAATCTTGCGGACTGAAACCTTTTTCAAGAAGTGTTCACGTTTTCAAAGATTATATATTATTAATTTAAGAATTAATTGTCATTTTCGTCTTTAAATTTTGGTGATTTTTGTTGTTTTCAACCAAAAACTTTAATTTTTTCCCCTGTCCCTGACATTCTGAAAACTTGCCGTCTTCATCCACTTCCGTTAACGTTGTTTGTTTTACCTGTTAAGTGGGCATCAACTTTGAATATTAAAGCCAATTGAATAATGTTTGAATGCTCAAGGCAATTAAACAATGTTTATTTAAGTTTCTTTTTTCAAGTGAGATGTAAAAATACATAAATACCACTCACATTAGGTTTACGTGATGTTTACTTAACATGGATGCACTGGGGAAAAAATTTGAAAGTTTTTTAAATGTCAGGAACGCACAGGGGAAAATTTTGTTTTTGGACGAAAATGACAAAATGCACCAAACCTCAAGGACGAAAATGACAATTTACTCTTAATTTAATTAAAAATCATTTTGTTAAGCATAGATGAAAAAAACATCACAAAAGTTTAACAGCCAAAGCAAAAACAAAAATGTCAAATTGTCATGCAGATGCATGATTGCATGGTATATATATATTGCATATCTCAGTCTTAGGCCTCATCAGGTAAAAGCCATTACATATTAAAGACATTCAACTTGGCCATTATAACATCTAAAACCATACATAACACATCTGCAGATTTAATCTTGAAAGCCCATGTTTAATCTTTCTGCAGATTTAATCTTGAAACCATATGCTCCACCTTCTGCATAATTGAAATATGAAATTTAACGGGGTTCAAAAAGGGAAGAAAAAAACATCACCGGGAACGATTGCAAGTTTTAACGATTATCATCATGGATCCATGAAGGCTTAATGATTCCATATATTGTATGATTCAATAGGCGTTGGGTTATATAAAGGTGACAATTTCATCCTAAGTACTGATCAATTCGGGTTGTTTTATAATGATAATGGGTCAGAAAAATTTAGCTGTAAGCGAAATGAAATGGGTTGGAATTGAGAGGGTCAAAAGTTCCTTAAAATTTTGTTTACATTAATAGTCTTTGAAAATTGAAAAAAAAAACAGATTAAAAATCATATGATCACCTTAATTACTTACAAAAGTAAGAAAAAAACACAAAAAGGGGATGATTGGCCAACCCAACTAGTTTTCACCGGCACTTAAAAACTGATGCATTGATACGAAACCCAGTGTTGTAAAAATCGCCACTAGCCTCCGATTAGTCGCTAATCGGAGGTTAGCCGCTTCCATTTCACCAAATCGGAGGTGCTAGGCGGTAGTCGGTCAAAATTGGCCAAAGCCGGACCAAATCGTCCTAATCGGCAGTGTTCCGGCGATGATAACCGCCAGATTTTCCCATTCCGGCGCCGGATTTTTGTTGATTCCGGCGAGGATGTGCGACTCCGGTTAGATTATTTAATTAAGTTTTTGATTTTTACATTTAATCCCCTCAATATTCACCAATTTGCAAATTATCCCCCAGACTTGCAAATTATTTCATAAAAAAGTATAAAATTATATATAAATTTGCAAAATGATACACAAAAGTCTGATCTGATTAATCCCAACTAGCGACTAGCGATTTTTACAACACTGATACAAACCCATTTTGACTCATTACCCAACCCGCGTCTTTGCTACCCCTAACTTAATATAGATGATACCTACTCTTGATGACAAAAGTTGAACAAAATCAACCATGGTTATGGATAATCTAGTTAGTTAGTAAGTTAAAATACATGAGGACCTGGAAGTAGTTTACATGTGTTTGACTACTAGTCATAAAATATCTAAAAGTCAACCATAACAAAATAAATAGTTTGAAGTTGAATAGAGACTAATAAGCAAAAAAAAAAAAAGTTGAAGCTTAGCAAAAAGTGATATGTTAAAACCAACATGTTTAGAGGTGGCGATTTTCAACCCATTTACTCATATGATTGGTTTGGTTCCGGTGTTTTGCTTTTAAGGGAACAAATGGATAAATAGAAATAGCTTAAAACAAAATGAGTTGAAAATGCCAGAAGTCACATACAAAGTGTTTGTAATGCACAAAACCTCCTAAATTATTTTATTTAAAAATAGCTATCGTTGAAATAACATAATAAGCATATTATTTAGAATGATTTAAAAGGTTTGGACACATAAGGTTTCGGGCCAATCTGCCCCAACCCATACCAACATGCTAGTCTAGACCCATTCCCAACCTGCCCAACCCCCTGGCCATTTTGCCACCTTTAAGAAAGTACGAATACTTAAAAGAGATGATCTAGAACGAGAATAGATCCACTTGGTTATGGTTGACACAAGAAAATGCTACATATTTATTATGTTATGGTCCAGTATCATTCATATCATGGTTATATCTTTATAGGTGTCAATTTCGACCAATATACTTGTGAATGGGTCAAGTTGGTTTGTGTCATCTCAAACATGTCAAATAAAAAGTGTATATATTTGTAAGGGAACATTGCAAATAGGCTAAAAGTCACCCAACTAACGGGTCATTCTTTAGTACGAGGCAACCTGACACGCAAACCCCTTCTAAATCTATTTTTAATTGTTCTTATACATGATGAATGTGTTAAATGCCATATAAAACAATATTGTTACAGTAATAATATGGATCTTGAATAAAACTATTTAGAAGATTGTATGCATAAAAAACACTGTCATTACCCAACTCGTATCCGCCCATATTGCCACCTCTAATTATAGTAATCATAACATATATTTGTATCCTAACATCAGTGATAACTGAACAATGTTAGTAATGCAACTTACATGTTCAGTGTGTGGCAAATACTTCCCATCAAAGGTCAGAACCACGCGATCCTTCCCATCCACACCTTTCACCTTGTCCAAAGAGCAAAAAAAGTCTATAGCTGACATTCTAAAGAACAAACATAAAAGTTCAATCAATTCAACTAAATGATACCTGCACAGTAAACAAAGAGAGTATTACAAAGGTAACTTACATGCCATCACCAAACTCTTCATTGATAATCTCCTTGATGCTTTCACCAAAGTGCATAACAGCTTCATTCAACCTTCATCATTTCAAACACTATCAGACAATAACTCAAAACCAATGATTTGATCATCAAATTAGTATCAATTCGAACACCAACAAACAAATCGTGACTTCTGTTAATCTTTTGTATCAATTACAAATATATGTTATGAAATGAACCATTACAAGGTATGAGACTTGTCCAGCATCAATTCCATATTTGTATGGACAACTAATAAGAGATTTATACACCAAATGGGCTCCTTCACCCATCATGCTAGTCTTTTGAGTTAGGTTCTCGTATTTAATCCGTAACAATGGTACAAGAGCCAATCTCAAAGTGGTGAGCCACAAAGTCCGAAGGGAGCTAACCGTGACCAACGAAGAAGTTGGCCCTTAAGAAGGGACGACTATTATGGATTGAACCATTACAAGGTATGAGACCTGTCCACCATGTTGTCAATACTCAATAGCGGCTAAAGCAACCGTTAGAGCGCGCTACATAGCGTAAAGATAGTGTCCCGTTATTTGTGTTTTGCGACCAAATAGCAACCAATAGCAATTTTTTTTAATTTTTCTATTTTCTTTAATATAAAATCGACCAAATAGAGTATTTTAGCTATTTTGGTGGTGTTTGCTTAAATTTTCTACTACTTTATCGCTAAACATGATTATTTATTGAATTTAAAACATTTAGTTAATTTTCTACTACCTTATCGCTATACATGAAATAGCGGGCGCTATTTACTAAATCACCACTATTCGCTATGTAACGTATAGATGGCTTGTCGCTATTTACCGCTATTGTCTGTCCAAGGCAAGGCAACTAAAGGGTTTATATTTTATAGACCAATCGGGCTCCCTCACCTCTCACACTAGTCTTTCGTGTTGAATTCTCCTGTTTGGTCCGTAACAATTTGGCAGAGTCAATTACAAAATTACAACCAACTCCCCCCATCATCAGAATCCCAAACTATCATCAACGGTCAATCAACGGCTAAACCCCAAATCCAACCAAAGAACAACAATTTCCACAACCTAGGGTTGAACAACATAACCTGTAGATCGTAGGATCTTGCACGATGGACGGATCATACGATCGAAGCGGTGGCTCCATCATCTGCTGAACATGCGTCTCCGTCAATGCGGGCAGCGCTGCCCGGAGTTTCGGGGCAGTATCGGGCTTCAATTGCGCTTGACGTCTCAACAGCTGAGCAACGTAGACGTTGGTCAACCCCGTCTCCGACGCTATCTGACCGAACGTCTTGCCGGAGTTTCGCTTCACCGCCATCAGTGAACTCACTATGTGTGCTTTTGTTGGCGTTTGTGACTCCATTTTTGAAGTGTTGATTGGATTGAAAACCCTAGTTTGTGGAGGAATTGAAGAGTCTTGTGGATGAGAGCTTGATTATATTATTATTATATTATTATTATTATTAAAATTATTTATTATTATTATTATTATTATTATTATTATTATTATTATTAAAATTATTATTATTATTATATTATAGTTATTATTATTATTATTATAATTATTATTATTATTATTTTATATTATTATTATTATTATTATTATATTATTATTATTATTATTATTATTATTATTATTATTATTATTTCGGTGATCGTAAGCCAGTCGATAGTGGCAAACTCGAATTGGTATTGTCTTTCAGGGGATTCTGTGTGAAACGGCGTCGTATTGGGAAACGAAGTTGTTTTTTGTGAAAGGGACAAAATTATGTAATCCAATAATTAATCCGTCTAAAAAGATATTTTTGGTGGTTAATTGGTTGGGTTCAAGTGGGAAAATTTTTAGAGTTAGAGGCTCGAGATTTTTCCAACAATTAGTTTTCTTATGAGATAGTTGGGGTGCGGACCCAACTTTGAAACGAATTGATGACTCTACTTAAAATAATATATTTTTTGAAACATGTTACATTTTGTTGTTAGAAAAAAAGTTTAGGTTGAGTTGGGTTGGGTTGGTTTTAATAGTAAAGTTATTAAATGTAATGATGATAGTTATGTTAAGGTTAAGGTTCGAGTTCATTTTGTGACGGATTAGTTTAAATTTACATAGTTATTAGAGTAGATTTAAAGTGTTTGAATTTAATGTTTAAAAAGTTTACTTTTGCTCTAGTCAAGGTAAATTTGGTGTTTTTTTTTTTTTTGTTTCCACCTACATGACATATTTTAAGAAATGGATGTCTTACAATGAGAAAATTTAAAAAATGAGCGTCTTTCTAACTAGCGGGACCAAACGAAACAATGTTTGAATCAAAATTGAGTTATTGATGCATCTTCTTTTATTTTGAATTAGATAATTTAGTATGCCTAGTAATTAAGGTTAAAGGTTTAAATCATGTAGAGTGTATGTCGTAATGTATTAATCTTGAAAATGTAAAGTGTATGTCGTAATGTATTAATCTTAAAAAATATAAAAGAGTAAATTACTATTTTGGTCCCTGTGGTTTGATCATTTTAACCATTTGAGTCCAAAAACGAATTTTCTAACAAATCAAGCCCTATGGTTTGTATTATATAACTCTTTCAGTCCAATACACTAACAGAGTTAGATTTTTCAGTTAGTTTCTAATAAAATGATCAAAATGCCCTTAGACTGAAATAGTTATTTTTAATAACCATTTCAATCCAAGGGCATTTTAGTCTCTGATGTTATTAAAAATAACCATTTCAATCCAAGGGCATTTTAGTCATTTTATTAGAAACTAACTGAAAAATCTAACTCTGATAGTGTATTGGACTGAAAGAGTTATAGAATACAAACCATAAGGCTTGATTTGTTAGAAAAACCGTTTTTAAACTCAAATGGTTAAAATGATCAAACCACATAGACCAAAATAATAATTTACCCAAAATGAAATGTTCTTAAAAAGAAAATAAATAAACCCACTAAAGGGCTTTTGATCTCGCAATATCAAAATTTGTAGTAAAGGTTTCTCCTTAAGTGATTAAGGATTGCCCGTAGGGATATAAACAAATCGAAGCTCAGCTCGTTTAGACATTAAAAGCTCAAGCTCCGCTCGTTTGTAGTTTTATTTTTAAAGCTCAAACTTTGCTAGGCAGAAAATTTTCAAGCTCGGGATCAACTTGCTTATTAATAAATTAATAAATTTTTATGTTTTATAATAATTTTATATTTATTTATATTCATACTTTTTATGTTTACCATAATGCATATTATTTAATTATTTTTATCAAAATTTTATATATAATAATATTATTTGTATAAATATATATTTAATATGTAAATCAATTTTACATAAATAAAAAACTTCTTTTGGCTCACAAGCTAGATCGAGCTCGATTTCTAAAGCTGGATATCAAGTGCGAGCTCGTCTAATAAAAACGAGTCATACTATGAGCTCGGGCTCGGGTGCTCGATTCAAGCTTTTTTCGAGCCGATCCCTAGTTTGTGAACCCGCTTGACTCATTTACCACATCTAGTTGCTTATCGTCTTGTACACTAGTGACATTATTAATTGTCATTTATAAAAGTGGTTTGAGTTTAAATTTTTACAAATACAAAATTATATGTTATTTTTAGTAAACATTGTTGTTAAATAATATATTTTTTTAAAGAATTTAGTTTCTAGAAGGTATAGAAGTAAAATACGATTAAAGGGTGTCTTGGTTGCCTGTGCTAAAAGGAAATAATAATTAATCCGTATTAATTTTGTAAACGAAATTGTAATAATAGTCCTGTTTGTGTTGATACTAAAGTAATAAAGAACAATGGACTACCAATTGATTGTGCAAAAGTCTTTTGATAACAATCTTGAACAATTCAAACAATATACTTGGAATTTAAAATGAGAATTTTATAATAACTTTTGCTTTCATGAGAGCTGATTGTGATATTTTCTTTTTAACGGTTCTAATACAATCCTAGGTATATTTTTTCTAACAGTTATAATCTAATTTTATTTTATTTCAATAAAAGTTAGACTTCACACCTTAAGTTAGACCAGATGGATCATAATATCTAGTCAGGATGCTGAAGTTTATATAGTAAGATTTCTAAGTTTAGATATGAGAGCATGTTATAAACATATAGAAATTTTGCTATATGTTTGTGTAGTTATATCTTGTTGCGAGTTCTCCGTAGGTTCTTATGATATAAAATTTTTGACTGCTGATCGTAAGATCACATGATGTAAAAATAATAATACATCATAATTTTGGGATCCCAAGTATTTGACTTTTATATAATATACAAAAAAACATCAAAATTGAGCTACATTTTGCTTAGTAAACTTATTAACAATCAAACATACATTTATATATGTATCAAAAATTAAAAAGACTACGTAACAGAGTATCTAGGATTTATATCTACCATATTTGTCGCACAATGGATGATATCGCTTTTTTCTCTCAAATTATTTCTTTCCGGTTGTTATATGGGAAAACATGTTTGACATAGGTTCCTTTGTCTGTTCCGTCGAAATCATCTCAGCATTTCGATGGAATAAGACAATCTGCCCTCCTTCACCTCGTCCCATCGTAGCACCAACCATGATGCTATTAAATCACCGTGAATACTTCCAAGATCCCACCAACCACATATGTGTCCCCTCTCCTCCCGCCTGTCGACGTGTTTGTGTTGATGTCGCCAACGATCTCTCATTCCCTTTCAGCAACATGAAAGACCTTGACGAAGATGACCTTTGCAAAACCGCATACGAGATATTTTTTATGTCCTGTCGGTCCTCGCAAGGCTTTGGAAGTCATACCGCTATTACAGTTCATCCATTTGAAACTCGGGAACATAGGTCTAGATCTCCTGGGTCACCTGGATCACCTTGTTCGCCCAATTCCCCTCGTAATGGGATCGGTATGGCGTTGACAAGCAGAGCAAAGAGAGCGCTTGGGTTAAAAATGTTGAACCGGACTCCTTCTAAGCGAAGGAGCAACTCTTGCGGGTCGAACCCATTATCTCCTAGTGGATATAATAATAGTCCAATGAGCCCGAGAGGACAGTTCTCGACTTTACCATCTCGTACCACGATGAAGCGTCCATTGACGTCTGCCGAGATCATGCGACAGCAAATGAAGGTATCCGAGGATAACGATAACCGTATACGAAAAACACTCATGAGAACCCTTGTTGGCCAGGTGACCTCCATTATATATCACCATTGTTGTATAAACATTAGAGAATTATGTTATAATGACAAAATTTACATGTTTTTGTGTAAACAAAAAACAGACGGGTCGTCGTGCAAACACGATAATCTTACCGCTTGAGCTCCTCCGCCAGCTTAAGGCGTCAGAGTTCGATGATGCAAACGAGTATCATGCTTGGCAGAAACGGCAACTCAAGACCCTTGAAGTCGGGCTCCTGAATCACCCTTCCATTCCCTTGGAGAAAGCTAACACTTTCGCAAAGTGCCTTCAAGACATCATAAATAGTTGCAATGTCAAGCCGATTGACATGAACAAGAACTCAGAAACCATGAAAACAATATGCAACTGTGCGATTTCTTTATCATGGAGAAGCCCGAATGGAGCCCCGACCGATGTTTGCCATTGGGCAGATGGCTACCCGCTCAACGTAAACCTTTATCTCCCACTTCTTCGGTCCATTTTCGACTTGAAAGAAGAAACTTGTGTTCTTGATGAGGTTGATGAGCTTTTAGAGCTCATGAAGAAAACATGGCCTACTTTAGGTATCACTAGGCCAATACACAATTTGTGTTTCTCATGGGTTCTTTTCCAACAATACGTTATGACCGGTAAGTTACTGAATACTGATACTACTAATGTCAGTTATGATCTCACAAGATTATTCCGACAGGACAAGTGGAGAAGGATTTGCTTCGAGCCTCACTGACAATGCTAACGGAGGTTGCCAATGATGCCAAGAAAGTCGCCCGAGATCCGATATATACACACATGTTGTCAGCAATGTTGCATTCCATGATCAAATGGTCGGAAAGCCACTTGCTTGATTACCATGAAAGCTTTAACAGAGGGACTGTTGACCTTATGGAGAACATTCTTCCTTTAGTTTTCTCTGCCACCAAGATCCTGGAAGAATCTGGCATCGAGAAGTACGAGGATGCTTCCGATTCAACGGGGAACAAGGTTGATCGTTATATTCGATCCTCTTTAAGGAATGCCTTTGCAAAGGTAAACCAAATTTGACATGTTTTATAGTTGGTTGATAGTTTGCCATGGCATGAACTTGAAGAGTAAATTCAGGGTCAAGTAAGTTTCAGGTCGAACTCGTGAACACATTTAGCTAAGCGAGTTGTCTTTAGATTGACCTAGCGAGCTTACCCATTTATCCAACCTGCATAATTGCCCTTTTATTACTTTTACACGGCTATTTCGTTTACTAATATGATACAATGTGTGAAACAGATGGTGGATAACGTGAGCTCGATAAATGGAACAATGAAGCTACGAGAAGATGGCGAAATGCTAATCCAACTGGCGAAAGGCACTGAGGAATTAGGGCTTCGAGACAAGGAGATGTTTAGCCCAGTGTTAAAAACGTGGCATTTGTTCTCAGCCGGAGTTGCAGCCGTGACATTACACACATGCTATGGAAACTTGTTAAGGCAATTTTTAGCTGCTAACCCGACAATCTCCAATGAGACCGTTGTTGTTCTTCAACATGCTGATAAGCTCGAAAAGGTTTTGGTTAACATGGTGGTTGAAGACTCAATAGAATGTGAAGATGGAGGTAGGACTGTCGTGCGGGAGATGGTTGCTTACGACGTTGATTCGATCGTGTTGAGATATTTGAGACAATGGATTGAAGATTGCTTGAAAAGAGTCAAAGATGTTGTTGAGATAGCCAAAGAGACGGAGGTATTTTTAATGCATACAACCTTCTAAATCGCTTTATTCAAAGTTGACTCGTATTAAAAACGACCCGCTTGACCTGTTATGTTACCATTCGCGGTTCTAATCGTTTCTTTCTTTGCATAAGACATGGAACCCGAAGTCGAAAAGCGAGCCATACGCCCAATCAGCCATGGAGCTAATGAAACAAACCAAAGAAGCTGTCGAATCCTTCAATGACATCCCAATTGGCGTATCTGAAGATCTGGCTCGCGAATTCGCAGACTCGATTGAACAACTCCTACAAGATTACACAGTTTTCGTCGCGTCATGTGGTAAGAACACAAATCTAACACCATACAAACACATCAATCAAATGTTCACTTCACATTCTTCATCACGATCCAGGTTCAAAACAAAGCTATGTCCCCGCACTGTCCCCACTAACCCGATGCGGCCAGTGCTCAAAGTTCACAAAACTATGGCGAATAGCCACCCCCTGTGGCATGAACCCAAACGAACCCAGCCTCGAGGAAAGCAACTACTCAAGACCATCAACAAGCCGCGGCACACAACGACTCTACATCCGACTCAACTCCCTACACTACATCTCCCAACTCACCTCCATCGACAAAACCCTCACACTGTCCCCCCGAACCATGGCACTATCCCCACGAAACCGATTAGGTGGAAACCGAAAACAAACGAGCGGATCATACTTCGACCAAACCCGATCCACAATCCAATGGGCAACAAAACACGTATCAGAAATCGCGGCATACAAGCTAACATACCTAGATTCAACCTCCGTGTTCTACGGGAGCTTATACATCGGAGACGTTGAATCTTCACGAATCACACCAGCATTGAAGATCATGAAGCACAATCTAACACTATTAACAGCAATCGTCACAGATCGAGCTCAACCGTTAGCGATTAAGGAACTAATGAAAGCTACATTCGATGTTTACCTTAGGGTTTTGCTCGCCGGAGGGATCTCTAGGGATTTCATCAGATCTGATCATAAGACGATAGAAGAAGACTTCAGAAGCTTGAAGAAGCTGTTTTTGATGTGCGGTGAGGGGCTGATGGTGGAGGATGTGGTGGATCGGGAGGCGGAGGCGGTGGAAGGAGTGGTGGCGTTGATGGGGAAGACGACGGAGCAGCTGGTGGAGGAGTTTGGTGCGGCGGTTTGCGACGGCAACGGCGTCGGAGCTGTGGGTGGTGTGGGGAGGCTGCCGATGCCGCCGACGACCGGAAAGTGGTGTAGCTCGGATCCGAATACGATTTTGAGGGTTTTGTGTCATCGGAATGAAGGTGCTGCAAATGTGTTCTTGAAGAAGATGTTTCAGTTGCCAAAGAGGAAGTAGATGGATGAAATTGAGGTGGGATTTCGTTAGAGATTTGTAATGTTGAAGATGATTTGTGATTCTTGTGGTGTGAAGGGGGTTGTGAATTGGTGTTTGATCTTGAGATTGTGTTCATGATCACTCATGATTGTTTGAAATTCACATGTGAAATTTTGTAAAACAATCGGATATGTCGGGTGGGTGGGTCGGTTGGACGGGTAAATTGGTTTGGTTTAACGGTTTTGAGTTGAAACGGTTTGTTAAAATATTTTAAATCGTTTGTTTGGATTAAAGTTTTAAAAGATATTAAACTTAGTTTATACATATATCATAAATTTGTATAACTATGCATTTCAAAAATGAAAAAAATATAAGCTCTGTCAATTTCAAGTTTAAGTTTCAAGTAGTGAACCACACCGTTAAATCTGGTTTTCAAATCATAAATGTGAACTGAATCGTTGAATTCGGTTTTCCAAACCGTAAGCCAACCGTATGTATCTCAAATTAAAAGATTTTGTTTTGGTTCGGTGGGTTTCAACGGTTTAAGAACGCCGTTGGTTCTAGTTCTTGTTTTGGATCAAACTAAACAAAGAATGGCTTTCTCTTAAAAAACAAGTAAAACCATGAACCAAAGGATTAAGATATGTCTTTGGTAATCTCATAAACGCCGGACCCAGAATGGGATCCACTAGACCATTAAGATGGTTGTATGACAACTTATAGACTTGACAAGAAGAAGCTTAAGAACATTAATAAGATGACCAAAACCTCCATATCATATATAATAACAGTATTGTTTCATAACATGATCAAGAACTCTTTATTCGATCAATATCAATATGATTAGCCTAGTGCGTTTTCCAGCCAAAAAAGCCGGATGCGTGTAAGATCTACATTATGTTACACATGCAAGCGTCTTCATCTTCATCTTCTGAATCACTTGCATCACTGCAGCCCCAAAAAAAAGTAATCAAAGGATACGACATTAGCATCAAGAATACGAAGTCAATGTTTTTATCCAAGATTTCCAATCTTAACACAGTAAGAAACACAAACCAACATAACAAGATCAAATAAGAACATTCAAATCATGTTTATAATAATATGCAGGTGTGAATAACAATTGTATCAGAACGATGAACATACGATAAAACTAATCTAACAAAAATTAAACAGATAATGAAGGACAAATCTAGCTTATAAAGATCTAAATCTGAAAGCTAATGGAATTCAACAGTGATATACAACTAGAACACTAACAAATTATATATTAATGAAGTAATTAATCAGAAACTGAATTTACCTTGGTTGATATTCCAAAACTTCAGTAAGTTTATATCCATTCCTATCATTCCACTGCACTTTTCTGTGCTTATTTCCCGACTTCTTCGATAATCCGCCCTTGTTAGGCAGTAACAGTTTCTTTGACTCATCTTCTTCATCTTCTACCTTATCATTCCTATCATTTCCTGCACTTTTTTCTTGATTCCCGTTCGCTACAAGCTTCGATTCCAGCCCAGGTTCATCCATTTACACATAAACAATATCAAACAAATGAATCAAACTAGATGAATTTGACTCCCAAAGGTCAAAATCATCAGAAAATCTTCAAACCTAGTTGCCCCAAATCAAGAATTCAAGATTTGAACTTGATGAGTTTGACTCCAAAAGGTCAAAATCATCACAAACTCTTCAAACCCGGTTGCCCCAAAAGAAGAACCCAAGATTTGAACTTGATGAATCAAACTTGATGAATTTGACTTCAAAAGGTCAAAATCAACAGAAAACTCTTCAAACCCAATTGCCCCAAAACAAGAATTTAAGATTTGAACTTGATGGATTAAACTTGAAGAATTTGACTCCAAAAGGTCAAAATCAAAAGAAAACTCTTCAAACCCAATTGGCCCAAAACAAGAATTCAAGATTTGAGTATATTACACGATTGATGATCAATCAGTATTAATTACTTAAAAAGTCAACGCCAATTAATCAAGAAACCCTGAACTACCCAAATCAAATTGAACCCACAACGTCAATATCAAGAAAGTCCAACAAATGTCATCAAAAACACAAACTTTCACCGATTTCAAACAAACCCCAGAACAGATTAATCAACAAATCGAAAAAGATTCAAGGGTTCATCCACAAATCAAACAAAAAACGAAGCAAAATCAAGAATTGGGTTCTTGAGAATTAGGGTTAGAAAGAGCCTGCAGAAACCCTAGAGATCAATCAAAGGGGTTGATAATTGATTTAGGGGAAAAGATCAAAGGAGTGTGTGATGAAGTACTTTTGCTTGGAGTTTGATCTCATTAAAAATGGGATAATAATGGTTTATTAATAATAATAAAATCGCTGCAAAACAAAAGCGGAATATAGCTGTGGGTCCCGATGATCAGTGATCAATGGTTGTATCAAGATTTGCAGCAAACAGGAAAGATCCAGGTGGTTAATATCGTTATCATCGCAAGTCCCGCCATTGAGTTTTGTTGGGTTGGTGGGACCTTGGTTTGTTTCTTATTCCGATTCCAACTCGATGTTTCGAACCAGATGAATCGGTCGGTGGTAAAGAGGATTAGAAAATTTGATTGCTTGAATTCAATTGGGTTTGTTTAATTAGATTGTTTGATCGATCGATAAATTCAAATGAGCTGACACGCTTTTTAAGTATTCTATTAAATTTATATTAATGTTTACTTTGAGATTGAAATCTTTAACCATTTAAGGATGACTATATATTTATAACATATTATGATACTGTCTGACTACATACATTTTTTATATAAGATGAGTAAAATGGATTCGTATGTACGAACCACTGTAAAGTTTGTATAAAAATATTTTGAAAGGTGAAATGTGTCTGAAAATAATATAATTGAGATTATAAAGATTGTTAATTGGGTTAAGGCTGATATATGATAATTTATTTTTTTAAATGTACTAAGATGATAAGTATATCTATTTTAATACTAGTATATGGTGCACAAACGTTCATCTTTGGTTTCATTGAGGTGAAGGAGGCAGCGATGGTGAAAGGTATGATGAAGGTTGGGAAGGTGGTTATCAGGAGGATGGATTTTTTTGTTTTTTCTTTTATCATGTTTCTTCTTTTGTTCTTTCAATTTCTATTGTCACGTCGATGCATATAGATGTCAAACGTATATAACATCTATGTCACATGCTCATAATTGTTTCGAAAAATCACCACATAAAAAAGAATCTTATGTTTCATTATAGCGCATGTATGTCACATCTTCAATTATTAGATGCGTTTGTAATTTTGATGACTTATAATTTAAGTTATTGATGACTTATAATTTAAGTTATTGACGAGATCACATAGATCTTTTTAGTTTTGAATGCTAGCTAAGTAGAAAGTAATGAAAATTATTGTTTTAGAGTTAATAAGTTTATAGAGTACTTACTTAAAAAACTCTAGTTTGAGTATCAAATTATGTCTAATCAAATGATAATGTAAGGCTATAAACATGTTGTGTGTGTTTACTGTTAAAAATATAAGTTATATTATTAAAATAAAATAAATCGAAACCAGAATGAGGCTAGATTTTGAAATATTAAAAGTCATTCAAATGAATAAAACCTCTCAAATCATTTTATCAGAAAGAAACTAGATTATTTTTGTAGAAACTTAGTTTTAGTAATCTCATTTAGGAATATATAAATTAAAGTCGTATAGCAGAAGTGTTTGTACGTCAAACAACCCAACCCAACCTGACACATCCGTTTTGATCCGCACTATAAAAATGAAATATGTTATTTTATTTCAAATATTCGTAGCCAATACGTGAATGACACATAATCATGTGGTATGATGGAAAATGTAAGCATCACAAAATTACTTCTTTGAATGGTTTTGGATGTGTACCCACCACCAACTCCAACCCCCTATGGGTAGTGCACTAAAGATAGATACAAATAGAAAGCTACATATTGCTTAAACATTTACTAAAAATGATTGCAACAAAAGACTTCATTTTCACTCAAAGTCCCTATTTACTCAACTGTAAAATAAAACATGCTGCACTGCCAGTTTTTCACACCTGCATTTGTCTCTACAACATATATTTACACACTACAAGAAGTTCAGGAAGGTGACAATAATGGCGTGTTTCGAGAGGGCCTCACCAGCGCTAAAACATATTCTTCTTCAACTCTATCGGTAATGTTTCTTTTTTTTACTTTGTGACCATGACAACCTGTTAGGAAAAACTCATGGGACCCACCGGCACTTAGTAAAGTGGGACCTGTTAGAACATAGCTTAAGCTGCACATGTGACCTCAGGAAACCAGTAGAAGCTAGATTTAAACTTGAAACCTTTGTTATAGGATATCAGACGAGTGCTTAACATTGTGTCACCTGTTGAAAGTTTTCTTTGATTACATAATTGTGGTTAAATCGATTCCAAACTCGCACATGGCTCGATAGGGCTAGACACATTTGGCTCTTTGGCGGACAATTCTAAGTGTCTTCCATGTAGATTTGCCAGCCATGGACCATGGTGGTGCACTCTATTTAGGTGGTTTTCTGACGTCATTAAAGGTACCTTCAAAGTGGCAAGATGCCAACAATCATGTTCCAAAATTCATCAAGAATCTTTTGATTGGAAATACCCAAAAAGAAGTTTGAGAAAGTTAGATCTTCCACCATTAGTAGCATAAGGTTTTAAAGTGGAAATTAAAAGTGGTAAATGGGCTAGAGGTCAAAACAAGTAGTTTTGGCGTGGGTCAAGTTGACCCAATACATTTTTTCTCCAAAGAATTATTTTTTTATTAACAAAATACTTTAGTATGTAATTACGCAAATTATATTATTAATATTTATATAGTTCATAACAACATATTTAGAAAGTTTTATGCATTAGAGAAGCACTTTGGATGACTTTCGATCTAACAGCACCCGTTTCTTTTTTAAGCTTAAACCAGTAAAGGATAAATGGAACCAAAATTGACCCATTTGTAGGTAAATGGGTCGAACTTGTTACCCATAATAACATTTTAAAAGCAAAATTGTTTCTTACATGACAGTGCTGATAAGCCTTTGGCAGTTGAACACCACTTGCATGAATTTGGATCTCTGCAATACCACATTCAGGTAAACAAAAAAGATAAACTTTCAGAATTCAACAAGTATTCAGATTCATCTAATACAATATTTACTAGTCATATGCTTCAGAAGAACATCATGTATATCTGTCAATCTCGGCCCCTATTTTGTCCACCGGATCCTCAATATTATATGGATTTCCACATTACACCATTGAAACCGTGAAGGGAATTTGTCCAGAAGTAGTTCAGATTGTTGAACCAGCAAAAACAGGATACCAAATGACTTAAACTTGATTTCTCGAAAATTACACGCAAGAAAGGTAATCATGCTTCAAAACACTTGCTAAACAATCATATTTCATTTGATAGTAACAAATTGTTCTGTAATTAGATGCAGTGAAGATAATTACTGAGATTTCATCTGTGCAAGCTGTAATATTGAGCTCTCAGTTAAGAGAGCTACTGACGACTGTTAATGCTCAAGAAATATCTCAGGGGGCATACAAACCGATCAAACTTGTCTATCATCCTAACGAGCCTTTCTATGTCGTTAAGCAGGTGATTTTAAGCTCTCAACAAAAAATTTAAATACCCATTCGAGGAATATACAAATTTATATATCTTGAGGAGATTTATTTCATTTGTTTTACAGCCAGCAAAGATGACTGCAGTTTTCCCAATTCGGTTTAAAGAGTATTCGGATATAGTTATTGCAAAGGCCTTCTTTCAGGTTTGAATTCTTCTAGTGATAATTAGTATTAGAGCTGGAAAGATGGGTTGGTAGAAAGCAGAATGGGTTGGGTTATAGCCCAAAAAGGGTTTGTGTAGAAATGAGTCATTTATAATACAGATCCAAAAAGGTCGGGTCGATCTGACCCAAAAACACTTATTTGTCAAAAAATTAAAGATTTATATAAGTATTGTTAATAACAAATACAAACACATCCTTATCTATGTTAGGACTTCAACCCACAACCTCTTGATCGTTAGATCTATAGTATACTCTAAATTTTGTAAATAATTATTATTCCGTTAGTTATGTTGACATTTAACAATATAACAAAAATAATATAAATTTTGAGTTAACCAATTAAGAAGGTTGCATGCATTAAAATCAGACTTTTGGCAACATTCAACCTGTTGGACCCATTTGACATGTTTCCTTTTTAGCTACTTTTTGTCTAACCCATTTGAGATAAAACACAACCTTATCCGACCCATTCATACGTAAATGGGTCGAAACTACAACTTCTATTTAAAATAAATTATTTCGGGTTTGAGTTAATTAACCTAACTCAGGAGCTCGTGGATGTTGGAAATTCAGGGGTGTGTGCTAGAGCACCTCCTTGCTACTGGTCGCCTATTCCCCCGCCCGAGTTAAGAGGAGAATCTATGAAAGATTTAAGCACCAATGGGGGGTTTGTATCATTTGGTATTTAACTAAACCTGCAAATGACATTTTTAATGATATGATATCATACTTATCATGACTATATATCACTAGAAAACTAGTTGGGCATTCACATATTCGCTTAATATTCACAGAAATATCTGCACGACATATTGAAGGCAAGAAAACTAGACAAGACTGTATGGAACCTGCTCAACTTCTATGCATTAGTAAAATATCATGTAAAGGTAACATTAGAATAATTATTAATCAGCTAGTTTTACAGAATTACACATCTTAACAGAAATGATTCTCAAGCAGTGTACTAAAGGGTTTGTGCAACGAAGAATGAGAAGCCGTTTGGAGAGTTTAGTTGAGGTAAAAGAGCCTTCATTATAATACAAAAACACATTACTAGTAATCATGTGAGAGGGAAATTTGAGTGATCATGAAGGTTTGCTAATGGGTCGGCTCAAAACAGGCCTGTTTGATTGAATTAACAAAGCAGTTTTCGCTCAATCTTTTAGAATTTGTCATAAACAGACACAAAGTTAGTGTGTCAAGTACAATTACCTTGTTATATAGTTTCAGTAATAATCTAATTTCTTTTTAACAAATCTTCTTAGGAAGCTTAATGCATTAAAAAATATATTAAGGGGTGACTTTCGGCCCGTTTGACCCATTTCCTTTTATGCTACTTATTTTGATTTTTCCCACTACGATAAAACAAAACCCAAATCGACCCATTTGTACATAAATGTATCGAAATTGCCACCTCTAGTAATTATATATTTCAGCCTGTTTTCTGCATGTTTTCAATGGATTATGTTGCCAATTGCAGGCTCTGCAGAATACAGGCATGGAAGAAGATCCTAATATTGTGAAAGTTAAAGGTATTCACAAATGTATCAAACTTCTTATACGATCTAGTGAGAAATCAAATTTTTTGATCTTTGAATAATCCTCGAGACATCATTTTGTTGTAGGACATAGAAGCATGAAGAAATTAATTAAATTTACAAGAGGTAAGATCCTAATGAGAAGATGGAACTTGACAAAAAAGATTAAGAGAATTCGTTCCAGACTGAGAATCCACGGATTTAAAAGGTTTCAAAGACGTTGGTTGAACCTTCCAAGTTTCTCTTCGGTAATGAGCTATCAGAAGTTAGAGAAGTCATAGAGAAAAAGTGATGTATGATAAGCATACAAATATTCTAATGTTCTATCTGTCTAAATGCTAGCCAAGAGTATAAGTTAGCATAAGTTTATCCATAACTGTGGACTAATTATAAGTTTATAACAGAAGCAATTAATAAAACTTACATAACAGTTTAAACGGGAATTGTGCAATAAACATATTTATGAAATGGAGCAACCCAAATGTAAAAACAACAAGGTGAACACCGTAATTCATATTATTACATTTTAATGATGCTAACCTCTTCCAAAAAGAAAGTCAAACTTTGCTAGGCAATGCAGGAAGCTTAGAACTAATTAGGAATGTTGATTATATCAAAATAAATGTATTAAACAGGGTAGATATGTGATGTACTACAACTCTTATCATTTAAGTTTACAAGAAATTGTAACAAAACTTACTAGTTAGGAAAATTGATTTCATCAAACTTCATGAAGCCATGAAAGAACCATCTGAGAGAGCATATGGAATCGAATGTGTTTCTTTCTCTTCTTATTCTTGATGAGAGTATACACTTGAGTAAAAGTTATGGGATAACAAAATATGGCTCCATTTGGCAATGAACAGTAAATTAATAATGATTTATAAATGTAGTATTAGCATGCTCACTTGGTATCAAACTCTAACATCTATAAGGAGGTGATTTGAAGACTACCACTGAATCACTGATACTGATATGCTATCTACACCATCAAAAATTCAGTTTTACTTGTGTTTTTCTATTGGTTCTGGTGATAGGGAGGCATATATGTAAAACTAAAAGGTTTGTTCTCCAACATTCTGAATATGCTGCTCACTAAAACGGTCAGTTAGCAACTAATACTACGAGAACCTTTATGCACAGGCATATTCAAACCTACAATAATCGATTAAAGCTTTTTTCTTGAACTTTTCATACTTACTATCATGATTTGGTGGAGAAATCTTACCAGTTATGAGTTTTGAATTGAGATAGCATGTCACGGTAATTAACAAGACGCTGTTATATATAAGTGCTCCGATGAGTACTAGACCGGTTGCAATGGGTTCAAGAAATCCATTGATTGCGATGAAGATGAGTAACCAGAAAAATCTTATCTCGTCTTATCTTATCTTACTAATAAAATGTAAATGGTCTTGCACGTGTCAGCACCACATGTATTCTTATCAAAAATTTTCCGCTTCTATCTTCTATCAAATAACTACACTAATTACTAATAATATTCTTTATTCATTTTTAAATTATAATTAATTTTTAATAAATTAAGAAAAAGATCTTTTATTCATGTTGTTTCTATAAAAATAGTTTTTTATAAAATGAACTTTTTCTAAAAAATCAAACTATATTTACGTAATATTTATTGGTTTTTTTAAAGTAATTATTTATAAATAGATAATTACAATAGGAAGTTATAGTAAGAAAATTTTAAAAAATGAAAAAATTTTAAAATGTTATTTTGAAACAAAATGTTTTACTTTATTTTTTATAAAAACAAAAAATTTAAAAAGTTCATATTATATTTTATTACTTATAGTTATTACTCATACGTAATTCCAATCATATCATATATTAGTATATCATTTTATAATTCATAATTTTTATTCTGTTTAATATTTGTTTATTCAACCCGTGTAATATACGAGTTTACTAAAGCTAATCTTAATAAACCAATAGTAAAAACTATCATATTAGTAAAAACTATAAAGCTTAACAAAAGTTTCGGTTCGTTTACAAAGCAACCCCCAAAAACACTACACAATATGGTTTTAGTATTGATGAGTTAGCTTTGACGGCGTTAGTTTCTAGAGAAATTCTTATTAAACCAATAGTTATACGAAAATTAAAGAAATTATAGAAATTACTAACATTTTTTATTTTTTAAATATTAAAAAGGTTATTAAGTATTTGTTATACATATATTGAACATAAATATAAAATGAAGAGTTGTAAAACTCTGTTACATGAAAAATTATTACGTTAACCTAAATGTGACATATGTGTAAAATATGTTATGATTATTTATACAAACACACATATAAAGAGGGTGCTGATAAAAAATATATATATTATGGCTGGTCTTATTGATTTTCTTTAATTTTTATATAATTATGTGGTTTTTTTATGAACCCTTCACTTAGTTCCTATCCCCTCGTTATGATTTAACTAATATAATTTCTTAAATAAATTTTTATTTTTCAAAAGCTTTTTCACATCTCACACCCCATATATCATCTCAATTCAATTAAATAAAACTTATTTATTCTTTTTATATTATATATATATATATATATATATATATATATTCTTTCTTCCACTTATAAATCATATTAAAAGATAAATATGAGAATGAATAGTAACCTCTTAAATACGAGGGATTGTTATAGTTTCGTCTATTATACAGGGATGAAGATGGAAATGACACTTTTGATGTACGAGTAAAATTACATGATTTTTCATAATTTCCTTAAAAATGGTGGAAGATATCAGAATACTAATGTGAACGCTCTCCCTTGAATGAAATGGCCGCAGTGAGTTCACAGTGAGTTCATTATCCTTATCTTTATAATTATATTAAAAATCACTACTTTTTCTATTCTTTTTAATTATACTAGTAGGTGAAACCCCGCACGGTGCGACGGAAGTATAAATATTTTTATAACTGTGTCTTTAGCTAACTCTTCCTTATTATGCTAACTAATGATTAAATCGACCGGGTCAACTGGGTTTAACCAAGAACCACCGGTACCGTCATTTCAAAAACCAAAAAGACATTTTTACCAATTTGATTTTATATTTAATGACATACAAGAAGGCATGCACGTGAAACACAACTCTTTTTTTTTTTTTTTACTTTAAGAAAAAAACTCCTTATATATGAGTTGGATACCGCTTTAGTTTCTCTACACAACTGATGTGGGATAGAAACATTGACGATAGTAATTAGGGACAAAATTATAAATGTATAACTAATTATGCATTAACACTTGTACAAAATGCAACCACATGTTTTTAACGTGTCTTAAACTTTTGAGCAATAATATGTGAGAACACATGATATGGCAGGTTATAAAAGTTTGTAAAACTTTGTATCTTTGACTAACCATTCCTTGTTGTGCTAACATGTGATTTAAAACTAGACCCGATCGGACCAACCAGTTTAACCGGCAATTGCCATGTTAACAAGGATTCAAAGAAAACTGAGTTCAAACCGAACCATATAAACCAAAGATGGATCAAAAGAAAATCAAAAAAGAAAAAATAACACTTTAAAATTTTAACCGGAATTGATATTTTTCATGACCTTGCACAACAAAGGATGCGTAAATCATGAGTTTGTTTCCCCTCAAGTCCACGTATCCTCTTTTATAGGTGTTAAACTCTCATTTTGGATTTTTATTTGATCAATGTGGGATATCAAACATATATATATTACTATAGGGAGGAGCAAATTTGTAAATAACAAGTGTTTATACATAATCACTTATACCAAATAAACAAAATTGTTCTTAAGTGTCTTAGAAATGGATTAAAATTACAATATTATCCAAAAAGTTGTATTATATAGTCGTATAGATATAGATAGATTAAGATAACCTAAATGCAATAGTCATACTTTAAATTTAATTAGGAAATGATGGAGTACAAGTATTTAATGTTTAAAAAATGTATAATATGAATAAATCTTATGACATTACACATTAAAGTTTGCAACTATTTATATGTCATCTTAAAACTGATGTAAAATTCTAAGTCTACCCATAGGTTCTCCATTATATAATAGTATAGATAATATTTTTTATACATTTATTATTACATTTTCTCTCTACTACACTCACAACAACTTTCAAAATTTTAAAAAAATTAATAGGGTGACCAGTGTTTTATCGAATATGCAAAACGAATAATAACATTTTCTCACTCTTTTACTCACAACCACTCATAATCTTTTATGTAATATATGAACACACTCACATATATATAAGAAACTCAGTATGAATCCTCTTACATCACTATACACAATTTGGATTCCAGTTTTAAAATGAAAACTAAGTTGGCTTTTATGATGACACAAGGCACAAATTTTGGTTTTCAATTTCCCTAATCTTCCCTGATCACTATGAACTTATGGTGATTATGACTACGATGCATTGATCTTGAGATTATGTCATTATGAGTGACCACATATTGACAGAACATGGCTACACGATCATATACAAATTAGTACGTAACCGTATGCAACAAAGTTCAACTTTCAACTTCCGTAAGAAAAGAGTGTTTTATTGGTCTACAAGAATAAAACCTTATGTACTTAATTGCATTCCTAATGTGTGTGGTATATATATACTATATTAGGTAAAACACAATATGATAAAAGAAATGGAACAAGAGCATTTACATGGATCAAATAAATATTAATATGTGTGTTATATATACCATTCAAGGCCATTTAAGCCGGTAGCATAATGATTAGAGTCAAAGTTTTTTCGTTTGATTAATAGTAATTTAAAAGGCCTGAAAATCAGATATTATCATATTACGGTTCAAAAAGAAAAGTAAGACCTTTACTCATTCATGTAATAAAACAATACAACGGTTGTATATTTTTACGATTATATTTATCATCCGTGCGATTTTTTAAATGAAAAAATACACTTCTTTTAAACTAAATCATTCTAAACTATTCTCTATGAGATTTTAACCCAAATTTATTCAAGGTTTTATATTCAACCCTTGAGTATTATTAACTCCTTATTTTTAAACAATTAATACACATACTTGGACTTGTAATCATATAAATTATTTCCCCTATAATCATGTATATCATAATAAATAAACATATATCACATGTAATTAAACATGTTTCATTTCTACAAATTCATACAAACCTATAATAATTAAAACATATAACATGTAATGAAACATGTAAGAATTTCGTGTATTGAAATCCCAAGAGGTTTGGACGTTGAACTCCACATGTATAAAAAGGAGAGTTAAATATATGAAAGGATTTCGAGTGTTAAAATCCCAAGGGGTTCGGGTGTTGAACTTCACATATATAAAAAAAGAAGTTATTAATCCTAAAGGGTTAAAATTACACCCACAAGGAATTCCGATGTTGAATTCCAAAAAGTAACGAGGATTAAATAAAAATGATTTTGGGTGATAAATCCCAATAAAAAAAATGAGATGTACTTACTTAGCGAAAGCTAATAAAAATATATTTTACATGTTTTCAGAAAAAACACCCATAGATGGTTAAAGTTTTGTGAACGTGACTGAATGGATAACGAACTCTACTCTTGTGTTTAATAGTTGTATAATAAAACTCGTTGTAAAACAACCATGTTCCTATTGTATTGTTTTTAAAAGTTATGAAATGACATGTCTCTACATCTACAAGTAACAAATTTTGATTTAAACTGTGACCAAAACTCTGATATAAATTATAAATTATTAAAAAAAATTTTTGACGTGTTTCCAGTTGCTCTTGCTTCTACACTACAACTTAAATTGCATTCTTTAGGGATTTTAAATTATAAAATTATTAAAAAAAAATTTTTGACGTGTTTCCAGTTGCTCTTGCTTCTACACTACAACTTAAATTGCATTCTTTAGGGATTTTAAATAAAATTTTGTTGCAATATTTTCTTTCTTAAATAATTCAACCCTACACCTCATCCAACTAGTGGGACCCAGGTAAATCCCACAACCAATGAAAAACCTCAAACAGATTTCCCCAAATAAGTGTAGACGTACCCATACACCCTCGAGGGGTAAATTAGTAAATTCACCATATTAACCACAATCTTCAAACCACAAAGCATGTGTGGCTCATGATGCTCCTTCAAACCAAAGGCTCTAAAACTTACACCCAACCCACACAACACCATCTCATCACAAACACACATTATCACACACGTACACACAAACACTCACAAATCATTAATCAATTATTCTCATCACAAACCTCAAGAATTCTTGCTTCAGATTCATTCCAATGGCTGCATCATCACTACCTGCAACAGGGTTGTCATCATCTTTCCATGGGAGTTTGGGGACATCCATTGCTGGTGAAGATTATTCCACCATGATGGCTAAGACCGCACCCGCCCGGGTTCGAGTCGGGAAGCCGCTACGGTCCGGACCGATGATGGGAAACATCAACGAAGGAAAAGGGATATTCGCGCCTTTGGTTGTTTTTACGCGAAACATCATTGGGAAGAAGAGGTTTAATCAGCTTAGAGGAAAAGCAATGCTTTACACTCTCAGGTATATATGATCATACCATAACGACAACTGTTTTATTAAAATTACTAGCTTTTTTATTTTTCGGTGGTGGTTGTAGCCGCGATGATGAGTAGGTGATACGTGGTCGTGAGTGGTTTTGACTCATTTAAACACGTTTTAAGTTAGAAAATTTTAAAGTAGTTGTCATTTTTGACCCGTTGTATGATTTGGGTATGTCACAGATAATAATTAGTTAGGGTCTATTATAGTAATCTTTACGGATTTAATTAGATTTAACTAGACCCGTTGTATAATCTAGTTAGATGTTGGAAAATCTTGATAAAAATTAATACAATAAATACTAACTAATACTTCATCTGTTATAAAATAGACCCAATTGACCGCGCCCTTGTATAATTTCGGTAGACCCAGATGAACTATTAGTAATTTTTTTACTCAAATCAACCTAATTTTTTTAAAGAATGAATTATGATCGCCACCACACTTAAAAGAATGATAATTAACATAAAACAACTAGGTCTGAAGATGGTGTTTTTGATGTCTTGTTGTGTTGAAATTGGGATATAGTTTGGCAAAATTCTTGATTAATTAATGAATTAACATAATGATTTTCAGGTAATCACAGAGTTCTGCAAATCGATAGGGGCAGATGCAAAACAACGACAAGGGTTGATTCGTTTGGCGAAGAAGAACGGTGAAAGACTTGGGTTTCTAGCTTAGTGTTACAGTCTGCAGATTAAAGATTATAAGTTTGATGAAAAAGTTTATTTTTTACCTCATAGTATCATGTGTGTATGTATGAAGATCTTCCAGATGTCTATACATTACTCATCTGGTGTCCATCGAACATATCAATGAAATTCATGTATCTTAACCACTTTCACTTCATATCTTGTAGCTTTAACGTAGCGCTTGACCATGTTATCATATCATGAGTCACGTTACCATGTCATAGACTCAAAGTAGAAACTTATCGAATTTATCTCTAGACATGCATTATAACAAGCTCGGATGAAGAATAATATGTAGTGAAAGAAGGCGAAGAAGAGATCGCGAAAAAGTGATGAGAAATGCCACGATAGAGCCTGGGGTTCAACCATCGACCAATGTTTCTATGATCAAACCTGCCACGCAGGACCGGTTTAACATCTTTTGAGGCCCCAAGAGAACTAACAAAAAATGAGTCCCTTTTCTAAAAAATTAAATTTATTCAATTCTATCAAAGGCACTTAAGATTTAAAGGTGACACAAAGCAAATACACTTAAGATTCAAAGAAGACTAATCAAGGGCTTTAAAAAACCACTACTTTATTTCAAATATTGTTAAACGAGTAAATTTTGTGTCATACTATTATTGAATTAAGTTATGTTTAATCGAGTGCTGATTTTTTAATAATAAAAATAATAATAATAATTTTATAACAAAAAAAAAAGAAAAAAAAGAAAATTTTCATCCAAATCTATAAACAATGATACATTTTATAGTGTAACCATTTGGATTAATCTACAATATTATAGTGGCCACGTATGTGGCATCCATATTCATCAAAACTTGATATCCAAGTAAAATGGATATATATGAACATTTCACACAAACGTTTATAACCCAAATGAATAAAAAAAAAATAAAACAAAAGATGGTTCAGGTGACTTTGTAGGGCAACTAAAATTGACTGGTTTGGAGTGGAGAACACGAATCTTGTATAGTATTATCACTACACTGACCCGTAAATAGATTATTTTATATGTTTAATTTCATGTTATATGTTTTATTTATTATAAGTTTGTATGAATTTTGTGGAGATAAAACAAGTTCAAATACATGTGATATATGCTTATTTATTATGATAAACATGATTACGGGGAAAATGATTTATATGATTACGGGTCCAAGTATGTGTATTGATAGTTTAAAAAGGAGTTAATATATGTAAGGATTTCGGGTGTTGAAATCCCAAGGGGTTCGGGTGTTGAACTCCACATATATAAAAACGGTAGTTAAATATATGTAAGGATTTTGGGTGTTGAAATCCCAAGGGGTTCGGGTGTTGAACTTCGCATACATAAAAAGAGGAGTTATTAATCCTCAAGGGTTAAAATTAAACCCACAAGGAATTCGGGTGTTGAATTCCAAGAAGTAACGACGATTAAATAAAAATGATTTTGGGTGATAAATCCCAATAAAAGAAAAATAACCAAGTGCACTTACTTAACGAAAACTAATAAAAATATTTTAAATGTTTTTCAGGAAAAGCACTTATAGATGGTTAAAGCTTCGTGGACGTGACTGGACGGATAACGAACCCTACTTTCGTGTTTAAAGTTGTAGAATAAAACTCGTTGTAAAACAACTATGTTTCTATTGTATTTTTTTAAATGTTATGCAATGATATGTCACTACGAGTGATAAGTTTTGTTATAAACTGGAACCTAACTCTGATATAAATTGTGAATGCGTTTAAAAAAGATCTGGTGTGTTTCAATGACATACATAGATAAAGCAAGCAAGAAGATGAAGCAAACAGTAAGATGGTCATCATGAGTAAACATACATAGATCAAAGATATCCTACACTAACATACATTCTAACATACATAGATGCAACAAACACTTTTGGTAGATAGGTCAAGAAGTGAAACATGGCACTCTCACACTAAGCTAAGTAGAACAGAAGTTTACAAGAAAAAAATGAGTTGAACTCACTACTTAGATGCTTTACCCATTGGTTGATAAAGAAAGTAAATCGGAGAAGAAAATTTAAACCAGTGTACAAGGTATTGATATGATATATACAATACATAAATTTATCTTAAAATCCATAGTAATCATGTCATTTGTTTATTGGTTTGCCTTACAGCTAAATTGTTAAGATTTAAATCGTACATAATACAGTTACGATGTATTTATTCTAATAAATCCAGAAATTATTGTTAGAGAAAAATTATCCATCAGTAGAAACTACCGACCCGTGCTAATTACTTTGATACTCTTAACATGTCATCTGAACCTAAACTTCGATCTTGTTCATGATTAGCTTGAAACAAATAACAATAAAGGCCACCGAATAAGAACTCTCGCTCAACAAGTACAACTGTACAAATGTGTAATTCATGAAGCGATTGTTAAGGACTTAAGGCCCAAGAGGGATATTGTTGCTCGAGCCCAACTTCAAAGAATCAATTTGAACCACTTACCACAATACCACCCTACTTAAAGTTGCAATTGTGTTTCGGCAACATTTATTTTTATACCGGAAAATATCACAGGATGGTAATTAAGGATGAGGTTATTCTACAAAGTGTATTTTTGCTACAAAGTGTGAGAAGACACAATGAGGCTAAAAAGTCACAAAAAACATTATATCTCACAATCTAAATCGAATTTCAAAAAAGTACTTCGGAGTTTCT
Source organism: Flaveria sonorensis (assembly GCA_025506505.1). Lineage (NCBI taxonomy): Eukaryota > Viridiplantae > Streptophyta > Magnoliopsida > Asterales > Asteraceae > Flaveria > Flaveria sonorensis. The sequence continues at coordinate 7,765,864 of CM046423.1, forward strand.
GTTCCTTTTGTCGTCCTTTTTCAGAAAAAAATAAAAATTAAATAAAAAGAAATTTTCATTGACGTCATTATGTCTTTCATAAATGACACAATGAAAAAAACGTTAAATTTTTTTATTTTTATTTTCGCGCTATTTTTTTTCTTAGTAGGACGTCTAGGGAGAACAAAAACTCGGAATACTTTTTAAAATTGGATTTAGATGGTGAGATATATTTTTTTTGGCCTTTTTTTGACTCGTTGTGTCTTCTCACACTTTGTAGCAAAAATACACTTTGTATTTGAACCTCTTTCGGTAATTAATACCAGTAGACTACAAAGCTATAAGCATATATTTATGGGTGACCGCACAGGGCCCGATCTCCTCAAAGTCAAAATTTCTAAATTTTTTATGTGATATATATATATATATATATAATGATATATATATATATATATATATATATATTATAATATATTATATATATATATATATATATAAATATATATAAAATTTTTAAAAGCCTCTTCATACTTTGTTAAACATTTATACTCATTAAGCCTAACAAGCACTAAAGCCCATTAACTTTTAATTATTTTAGCTCACTACCATTTATCTTATTACGAGAATTTAAACCCATTTTAAAACTTACACAAAATAACCTGCGATTTGAGGCGTAGGCGGTAAAAGAATGATCTTAACACAGGATGTCCAAGCGATCGATTGATTGAACTAGGGTCACTTTTTTTTACCGCACACCACCCAAAATTAAATATATGAGTTATTCACTGGATGATCCATTTTTCTTTACTTGTCTATGGCCCAAACTATTTTGACGATTGTAATGGACGGCCATGCATATATTTAATCGTTTATACGTACTAATCCAGAAGGCATTTGAGGGACAAAACTAGATAACATATTATAAAACAATTTGATAGCATATTAGCATAAAGAGGCTACATATATATTTATCATTCATACATACTCATCGTTTGATACATTGACGCTATTTGTAGACAGTTAGACACTGAACCGGCCATGATCATATGCAAACGTAAGACAACCGCTCATATAGCAGATTAAACCTATTAGTGTAACTAATAACGGAGATTTAACACCATTTGAACTATGACAATCGACTTTTGTGTCTGACCCATTTGACCACATAATACATATTAACATCAAAAAATTATACCAAGTTTACTTGCTTCATACTATTGTTTCCTTCTTTCGGCTCATTTGCTGATCCTTATAAGCCGAATGACCATCTTTTTTGTGTTCCTTGATCCGCCTGTCCAACAAGTTCGGGTTTGAGCTTACGTTCGTTTACTAAATGAGCTTCAAGTTATGGTCAAACTCTACTCATACTCATTAGAACTCTCTTAGCTCGAGTCCAACTCAAGTAAGATGTTCTCACTCGATCTTTTGCCACCAAACTTTCGAGGTTTGACATCAATGTCCAGCTTTCTTAAGGCTTACTTCATCTTTTGATATATCAATTTTCATTGCCAAAACGAAAACCAAACTCTTTTCGAGTTTGGTTATCCATATCGAGAAAAATATAATTATGATTAAAACTACATAACAATTCATTGTTATAGTCATCCATCATATTAATTGACACATTGCCATTAGGGTTTATTAATAAGAAAAATAAGAAATTTTCATGGCGGAAAAAATTGGCCGAGTTGAAAAACAACAGAAGAAGATGATGATGACGATGATGATAAAATTAATGAGACATGACTGGATAGAACTTAAGATAAAATAAATTACATCTTAGACCTATTTTTTATACGTGTTTTCATGTTTTGAAAACGCTTGATTTCATCTTCATTAGTAACGCTGTCACATTGACAAGATTTTTTTACGCCGCACGAGTATACAAGTGTTAAAAATTCATGACACATAGTTGGCAAAACTAATTTAGCTAATACTTTCTCCATGTTTCGTATAGTTAGTTTAAGTGATAATCCAAAACCTGTATCCTCTCATAGAGAACCAAGAAAATGTTATCCATATCAATGGATTTTGAGGTAGAAAGAGTAGATGCGTTGAGAAATATTATTAAATGGTTTAGTAATTCTCTCTTTAAATATTTTTTTAATAGCTCCTTAAAAATAATAACAAATGATTGAAATAACCTTTTTAACTTAGTTAACCAAAAGTTAGTAATAAATTAAACATCAAGAAACAAAATTAAAGAAAATTAATTGAAATTTCAACTAAATAATTAATCGAAGTTTGATGTAAAAGGGTAAACGAAATTACAACTAGTTGGGTCAGAGTAATTGCTATAGACTCAATCAGGAACGCTCTTAAAGGTGTGTGGAGTGGGTGATCGTATTTCGTATATGACCTATGTTCTAGATGGGGTCCAGAATAATAAACTTGAGAGATAAAAATGCATGAAAGTTGCCCACCTCTCACTTGTTAGTTCTATGAGGGCTACCATAGACCGAAAGATGTTGTGTTGATGTTATCTTCTTGAACCATTGAATGTATACTTTACAATTTACACGTTTGTTATTTTTCATATAATATAATGCGTAGAATACATTACGATTAAACATCAAATTACCTTAAATGATAGGAATTTATTGGCTCCCTCGTATGAATATGCACCGTCATTAAAACTAAGCTAGTGATTGTTATCGATATGAGACTTTCTACTTTGTTATTTGGTTTTTTTCCTTGAGAAAAGATGGTTATCATTTAGCTTAAATGTTTTTGTTTGACAGAATTCATGCGGTGTTCATGCTTTTTTTTTTTGTTGAATTAGTGGTTTGGATAATATAGACCAAACAGGGCGGATCTAAGAGTGTACGGGGTGGACGACCACATGGTGCCTATGAAATCGATCGAATTCACTGAAGTTGTTCCGGTATGTAGTAAAACTAGTAATCTTCAAGCGTTTGAAGTTATATATGGTTTATTTTGATCATTTGTTAGTTAATTGTTTGTTTGATTTCATGAAAAATACTAAACTTTTTTTTATTATTTATTATTAATATTACAAAGATTATAAAAATGTTATAGTATTTGGTTAAATTATAAGAAAAGTTCTTGTACCGTCTCTTTGATTTAAAAACTTACTCAAAATCTCTTTGAAATACTATTTTCTCATAATGTCCCCAAATAATACGGACGGCACAATCTTGAATAGCTTATCCAAACTTGTTTGTGCTCAGAACAAAGCCACATGTCTCCCATATTTGTGAGGTTTCTAGTTATAATTATTAAAATAATTTAATTCATTTTACTCATATTTTGTTTTTATCTTAAAATGTCTAAAATATAGTGTTTTATAAAATTTAAAATATATATTTGTGACGTGTTTATTTTTATCTACATGCCGACACTAATTTATGTCGTCACATAGATAAAATACACGTTATAACGGTATAATTGAAGTTACATAAAATATTATATTTTACAAGTTATCAAAGTAAAACATAGACTACAATTAATTATAACAATAAAATACCCAAATGTCAAAAAAAAAATAACTTTACACTAATCATAGGCATACCACTCCATGAAAAGTTCGGTTGAATCCGTTAAAACCACGGAAGAGTTCGCAAACGCCTATATTTTAGGTTGTGTTGTGGCATTGAGCTCCAAGTGGAGCTATCCTGTAATAATGCGACATATGACACTGACTGAATGCTGTTTAGACACTAGATATAGCCCCTGATCAAATAGACTGACACTATTATAGATCAGGTGATCAGAAGCTCTACTGAAATTTTTTAATTTATTTTTTAAATGTATAATATTAATATAGAGATAAATATTATAATCAAATAATATTCATCAAAAACATAAAATATAAAAACACATGATAAAAAAAACATAATTAAAAAAGTAATCTAATGAAACTTCCTCTTCCAATTCCCTCCGAATACGGTTCGTTTTGAGTCGGTTGTGCCTTCGGAATGATGTCATCGGGATAATCAAATGGACTAAACGTAAAGTTTGTAAAAGCATCGTCGTCCATGAGGTCAAAACTTTGGTGAAACGAACCATCCCAATTATCCGACATTTTGTAGTGGAAAAGATACTGAAAAACTTTTAGAGAGAAAGGAGATAAAATCGATAGAAATATTGTAAATTTTTTTATAAGGTGTGGGATAGTATTTAAGGGTAAAATATTAAATTTCAAAAAAAAATTAATTTAAAATGAGCCCAACGGCTCTTTTCTTGCACGACCAGGCTCACGCCCCAACCATCGCGCTCCCAGTCACGCCACCCTGTTGCGGTGTGCACGACCAGACTGGCAAACACCTGGATAGCACCCCCTCATAGCTCCTTGACAACATATAGCCTTATAGGCGAACACCCATAAATAAACTAAAATTTCGTTGTTTTCACCATCTGTCTTTTTTGAATGGTCGTAATTAGAGGTGGTTCTGCCTATGTATTTGAGGAGATATTTGTAGAGGTTAAAGTTGAAGACAATTTGAATAAAGTTTTGAAAATTTTCCGTAATATGTCCTACTTTGTATTATTCAAATCAGGATAACACTTGTATTATTAATTATAAAGAGAAAAAAGTGTGTTGTTAAAGCAAAGTGATAGAAAAGGACTATTCTGTTTAATTTTCCTTTTGTTTTCATCCGCACTACTCACCTACTTGCGTTTTTCACTTGAACTCTATATCACAATGAATACGTAATTGTAGACTATAGTCTTGTATCATTGTATAATCTAGTTAGATATTTGGTAGCAGTTATGATTTGTAAATGCATTTCTTATTATTTTGTTTTTATATAATTTCATACCATAGAAGATAATAAATATGAAAAAATAATTTAGTGGATTAGTAAATTTCTTTACTAGCAAAGAACAGAAAAAATAAAAATAAAAACACGAAAATATTTACAACTATGTTTCGGGTAAACGGGTATGGATGTTTCAAGTAATGGGTGGAGCATTACGTAGGGCATGCTTAAGATTGTTTATTTTTCATCTATTTTTTACTTATTAACTTTTGAGAGATTAATAAGTTAAAAAAAGTGTCCAAAAAAACTTTTAAAACTAACTTTTCATATAGGATAAAAAGAGGTTTTGAAAAAAAAAGTATGTTACTTATTAACTTTTGAAAACTTATTTTAGTTCAATTTTCTATTATATCTCTTTACTACCTCCTATCAACTTCCCTCATTTATAAAAATATGTTTTTTTTATCATTTTACAACTTTTTAATTTATGAACTAATTCAAACACTTTATTAAAAATACCTTTTGAAAAGTCATAAGTTATAAGTCATTTTCATCAAAAGTATTTTCAACCAAATAAACAATCCTAAACATGGCTTTAATATCATACTCGTCTCGCACCTATGAAATATTTTAAAACTAATAACATACTCAGTCTTATACTCGAATACACATGCAAGTTTGCCATCCCTATGAACAACCAAGTTTATTTTTTATTAATCATTTTATTCTCTCATGATTCAAGTTATTACCAACTTATACAAGAAAATGACTTTTAAATAAGTTGACAAGAAGGTGAAACCTTGGGGCATCTCTAATCCATTCATGTTTCTATAAATACCGTTGTCATTTCTAAGCTTCATGTCCCTTACATACTTAAGAAATATCAATATGAGTGATGACCCGGTTGCGTTGGCGACAGTTGCCCCAATGGCACCAGTCACGTCCGAACGACCTGTTCGGACGGACCTTGAGTCATCCATTCCTAAGCCTTGTAAGTTTCTATAACTTTATGGTTCACGAGTTAAAGTTTCATTAACTAGGCTAACTCTTGTGTTCTTACACGTACAGACATGGCTAGAGCCATGGCTGCACCGGACATGGAACATCCCGATGGCACACCAGACCACGAGGCTCGAGGAATGAGTGTGCTCCAGCAACACGTCGCTTTCTTTGATCAAGACAACGATGGCATCGTTTATCCTTGGGAAACTTACACTGGTGAACACTAAAATCTAGTTATTAATTATTATTTATCAACACTAGAATGTTTTGATCTGTTACCCAACTCGCGTCATCAGCTTCCTTCCCCTGCCTCTATGGCTCCACTAGTCAAACAATTATGTAACTTGATGAATATATGATTTGATTATGTTTACTCCTCTTTCAGGGCTTCGAGCAATCGGGTTCAATTTGATATTTTCTTTGATTGCAGCATTCGGGTTCAACGTAACATTTAGCTACCCAACCCTCCCGGCAAGTTGAATAACTTCACTTGACGAATATTTGGTTTGATTATGTTCACGAATATTAATTATGTGCGTTATGTAGGGTTATATACCTTCTCTCCTGCTTCCCATTTACATAAACAACATACATAAAGGCAAGCATCCAAGCGACTCCGGGACTTATGACACCGAAGGAAGGTAATTCACGTTCATTTTTAGTACATGTCAAAACGCGTCGGGCCAAACATATAGATCATAACACTTATTTGTTCATTTTAAGATATGGGATTTAAAATAGATTTAGAACAACTTTCAACCTGCTTAACCTGTTAGATTCATCAGATACCAAAATCACTAAACGGTAACATTTAAATTATGATAATCATTTAACTTCTTTAGGTACATGCCTGTGAACTTCGAGAGCATGTTCAGCAAATACGCGAAAACGACACCAGATAAACTAACACTCAGAGAGCTATGGAACATGACCGAAGGAAACCGCGTTGCACTCGACTTAATCGGATGGTTTGTAGTTCAAAAGTCCCATCACCAGCTAGAAAGAAAACTACTATTTGGTGCAAATTATCCCAACCAATATGTAATTAAATTTGATTAATCTCTAATTAACAGGATCATTAATAAGTTCGAGTGGGGAGCCTTATACATCATCGCTAGAGACGACGAAGGTTACTTGTCGAAAGAAGCCATGAGAGGCTTGTTTGATGGGAGTCTCTTCGATAATCTTGCAAAGAAGAATGCATCAATGGATAAGAAGATGTCATAGACGATGTAACATGTATCATTATCATGTTTTGTCACTTGTGACACTTCGTATTTGAATAGGCAACAATTATGCTAGTAATGAAAGACTAGAAGTGATGTGGTCGTTGAAAAATTGTTATTTCTTTATTTATATATAGAAAGTGGATGATTTCTATGGTATTATCTGATATCTAATATTTGCTTTTTCAGTACACACAATATTCTAATATAACACGTAAAAAAGAAGGTTTGCTTTTCGTACAGTTTTACAGAAGTAGAATTATAATAAACTAGTTTATATATAAAGTCATAATATTAAGACACTCATCATTATAAATCAACACTTGTTTATATTTCTCGTAAGCATCATATAAGGCGTATAGGGTCGAAAATACTGAAAACAAAAGAAATTCAGGGGGGCTATCAGACACGACCTATATAGCCCCCACACAACCTCTTATACGACACATATAAACCTATACGAAGCGTATAATAATTTCGACACTGACTACGAGAAAAAAATCAGGGATTGTTAGAGGGGTTATACGCCCCATATAGGGCTATACGACCCCCCTATAGGATGCGTATAGAACTATATGACCTGTATAAAAATCTAGGGTGTTGATTATAATTTGGGGTGTCCCAATAACCGGACCCTATATATATTACCCTTGACTAATTACATATCTTATTAAAAGCGGATGCAACGGTCATGGGTGCAACCGGTTTTAATTTTGGGGTGTCCCAATAACCGGACCCTATATATATTACCCTTGACTAATTACATATCTTATTAAAAGCGGATGCAACGGTCATGGGTGCAACCGTTTTAATCGCTGGAATCGGACCCGAACTTATCGGAACCGGGAGCCGATTAGCACAATAATAAGAACCGAAACCGCACCTTATGATGGCATTATCGGATTGTTTATGTAACGGTTAACCGGTTCGTTTATGCGATAAAACCTATGAGGATACAAAACCATAAAACACATGCATAAAAGGTTTGGAAATTTGGCTACGGAACTGATAATTGATGTGCAAAGCATGTTTCGATCAACAACTTTATTCCTAATCTGTTACATTTCAACCATTTTGCACATAGCCACTTTCGGTCCCATTAATGTTGTGGCCAATAAAAGTCAACAACATATGTATGATATTAAAAAGATTTATATAGAAAGTTAACAAACTTGGGTAAGTCAAAAAGCTTATTCCATTATTATAGCATAACATTTGAAGTTTGGAAAAAAATTAGGCGCTACAAAACCAACAAACATAATTATCCTATAATATTTCGAGTCCTAAGTCGGTTCTAGCGTTTTTTTGGTTTCGAAACCAGAACCGAACCGGAACCAAAATAGACAGAATATTGGAACCGAAAACCGAACCTATAGTATGTTAATATTAGTTTTTTGACTCAAAAACCAGTTTTTGCACAGCCCTAGTGATGTGTTTTATATATATAGATTTTACACAATTAAACTTTAAATTATGAAATGATTTTTATTCTCTGACTAACTACACACATAATATAAGTATACCGCTATCAGATAGTAGTATAGTTTTTGGTAAAAATCAAGTATCGATCTGTGAACACACAAGCTCCTGATAATAAGTCGTTATAATTATTTAGCCGATAAAAGATTATGAGTTGTGAATAATTCGATAAACTGAATTAACTAACAATTAATATAATTGACGTAAGTAAGCAAAAATAAAGATAGTCAATCAAATGAAGATATCACTTAGATTTAGATTCGCTCGGCAAAACAATAACAATATTCATGAACTTATGGTGAAATTAATTTCTACACATAGTCAACCTTCATCCATCATTCCTAGTCAACTGTTATAAACCACACACTAGTGTATGCAATTCATGAATAAATGTTCTAACACTCACAGGATTTAGCATTTCATCAAGCTAAGAAAGCACACACAATCATTGAAGAACATTCATAACCGTGTATTAAATATTAGCATAACCATCACCCAAAGTTGCATACAAAATGTCAAAGAGCATTCATAACCATGTAATAAATATTAACAAAAACCACAAAAAAACTCATAGAAATGGAAGAAAACATAGTGAATCTAGAGATTTTCAAATCAATATGAGTAGAGGTGGATTGTGTGATGTTGAATCTTCCTTTGAGATGTTAATCTTCAATCTTGGCTTCAACCCTTGAAAAATTCCTTCAAAAAGCACCTCAATGTTGGAGAAAGCTAGGGTTTTTTCTTTAATTTTTGAGTTAGGGAAGAAGATAGCTAAAAAGAGGATTTGATACGCATTATGGCCATGATGAATTATCATGTGCATAACAAGCTAGTCAGGCTAAAGCAAAATGGATGTCATGGTCATGACAAAAGCTGTCATGGCCATAACGGTTTTTTGAACTTCCGAAAACTTTTTTGATATCTTGTGTTTTCTTTTACAATCACCAAGTAACCATCCAAAACTATAAAATTCAAATAAATCACTAAAAATGCTTAAAATGAGGGTGAATATACATTAATAACATGTATATTTATTCACATATCACCTAGTCTCATGTCAAATCTTTTGGTCGGTTTTTCTTTCAATTATTTATCTTTTTTGTTTTAAAATGAATTTGAAGTAGTGGTAGAGAGGTTTCTCCACTCTTTGTGCAACTTGGGTTCGAGACCCCCTTCACCCACAGTCGACTCTTACCTTTTTCTTTTTTGTAATGTTATTTTTTTTATTTAATAGAATTATTAATGTTTTAATGGATTATAATATTCTTTAAAACTATAAATTCTAAAAACATATAATTGTGGAAAAACATTGTTATGACCTATACTATGTAAAACACAATAATAAATTAACAACTAATTAATCTAATATATTAAAAATAATAACAAAATAACACAATGTCTCATTGTGTTTTTTCGATAGTTATTATGTATTTGTGTTATCTTAAATACTATGAGTTTTGAAAAATGTATTAGTGAAATAACATCATTGTGTACCTCTATTTGTAGAACATAATTATAGATACCAATAAGTTTATATTTTATAAAAAAACAATGACAAAAGTAACACATTGTATTATCTTCAACACTATAAGTTTTGAAAAAATATATTGGTAAAATATATCATTATGTACTTGTAATTGTGAAAATTATTGTGTTTTTCTAAAATTATAAATTCTAAAAACATATAATTGTGAAAAAACATTGTTATGACCTACACTATGTAAAACACAATAATAAATTAACAACTAATTAATCTAAAATATTAAAAATAATAACAAAATAACACAATGTCTTATTGTGGTTTTTTGATAGGTATTGTGTATTTTGTGTTCTCTTGAATACTATGAGTTTTGAAAAATATATTGGTGAAATAGCATCATTGTGTACCTCTATTTGTAGAACATAATGATAGATACCAATAAGTTTATATATTATATAAAAAAAACAATGACAAAAGTAATGCATAGTATTATCTTCAACACTATAAAAACACAATAATAAATTAACAACTAATTAATCTAATATTAAAAAATAATAACAAAATAACACAATGTCTTATTGTGTTTTTTTAATAGTTATTATGTATTTGTGTTATCTTGAATACTATGAGTTTTGAAAAATGTATTGGTGAAATAGTATCATTGGGTACCTCTATTTTTAGAATATAATGATAGATACCAATAAATTTATATATTTTATAAAAAAAACATGACAAAAGTAACGCATTATATTATCTTCAACACTATGAGTTTTGAAAAACATATTGGTGAAAATATATCATTATGTACTTTAATTGAAAAACCTAATGATAGATAACATGTTTATATAATCTATAGAAATAATGACAAAAACTACACAAAATGTTCTAAACAGTAAAACATAATTATGAATAATATAACAATTGATGTAAAATATATTACACAATGAATGTATAATACATATTAAGCTGAACTATTTGACATAATAATTCAATATGCACCCTTTTTAACACAATAGAATGACACGTATCAAGTTCACAATCATTCTTTTGCTTTTTAGATTATATACTTTTTTTACTATAATTTTACCCATGTATATTATATATAAATAAATGTGTGTGATAAATTAAAACTAACTAAAACTACCGGGTGGAGAGCTGAAAATCACCTACAAGTAAAAAAAATGATGCCCCGTGATTAGAACCTGCAGGAGCTTGAACTCAACCTTTGACGCAAGCTATCAAACTTTTGCACATTTTTGTATGATGAGTTATATATGACTAAAAAAAGGTATTAAAAAAGCTCCAAGAAGAAACGAAATAAAATAATATAAAAAATCAAATATATTAGTACTGTCGTATGTCACATCATGCGTTTCATATATTTGTATATTAAAATTATTTATTTTCTGAAATTACTTGCATGTCAAATAAAATATTATTATTTTATTTATGAGATTACTTTTATTTAAATAAAATATTATTATAATTTTCAAAATTATAATGCATGGTAATCTAAATAAATAAATTATGAAGTGCATGGGGATATTGTCAAATTAGGGTTCTATTTGGCCCTCCCACGTGACAGACATAGAGAAAAAGAGATGAAAGTAACGTGTTTTCAGGGGTTGTTTGGTGGTCTCTTGATTATTGTTACGAGGCTATCAAACGGCCCTGAGTCTTATATTTCGAAATGAAGAGGGTGTTTTGTGGAAGGATAAAGATGATTTAGAGCATTCAATGGTTTTCATATGCTTATACTTATAATTACATTAAAAATTATTTTTATTATTATTTTCAATTAAAAAAATAATTGTTTATACATTTATCATTATATTTTTTATTTTTTTCACTCGCAACCACTTTTCAGAATTATTAAAAACTTTATAGAGGTGAAATTTGAATAGGTTTCCCTAACTATACTGATGAACAGTAATATGTTCTCTCTTCTCTACTCATAACCATTTTTTATAATGTAAGAAAGACACTCACATATTTATAAGAAACCTACAGTAAATGCTCTTAATTTTCCTAGTATCTTCATCGTGACTACTCACTCACTCACTCAAGCATGAATTTACAAGTGAACCTCCTATTAATTATATATCTATATAATTTGTGAAGTTTAGCTACAAGACTCTGCCAAAGAGATCATCCTTTTTGCGGTGGTTTTAGGTACGTTGATTTGCAAGTAATAAGCAGGGATGTATAACTTATTAGTGCTATATACCACCACTAGTTTTAGTTACCCGTGTGTTACATGAAAATTAGAGAGTTATTATTAAATAACATAAAAACATAAAAAAACCAAACGTGCTATATTAAATAAGAAATAACACTTTTGATTATAAGAGTAACAAATAAGCAAAAACATTCTTGCAAACTACATTTGTAGTAACATTAGTAGGTTTGCTCTCATTATCTAAAGCTAAGAGTTTCAATCCATCTTTACTTTTAACTTGTGACAAGACGAAATAAGGAAACCATGCGTAAAAATACTTTAAGTACAACCGACTCTTGACAGAGATTGACTTTTAACTTTTGTTTATTGTCATAGCGAAATATACAGTCAAAAGAAACTGTCTTCTTTTATACTTAAAATGAATCCTTTTTGACAGGTCAAATCGTGAGCTAAATATTGAGTGGGTGTAAGGATATTAATATGAAGAAATTAATATTTGATTATATATATAAAAAAAGTTATGTGCAATAATTAGATCAATTTTGAATTAATTTGATCATGTAATTAGATATAGGGATATAGTATTAAATCGGGTTGGATCGGGCTAGTTCATAATATCTCAAATTAGTTGTTGATTATTATTTATTTAATACTAACTTTAATTAAGCCGTGTGTTATACAGGTGTGAAAAAATAAAATATTAAATATAATAAAAATTGTATGTAGTATAAAATGATATTCTAAAATAAAATATGTTTAAATTACGTATAAGTAATAACTATAAGTAATAAAATAATGATATCAATTTTTAAACTTTTTTTTTTAACTTTTTATCCAAAAAAAGTTAACACATTTTTTTCAAAATAAACCGTATTAAAAATGTCATTTTTAAAAATTTTTATTTTAACTCCTAATTTTAATTATTTTTAGTTATAAAAGAATTTACTTTTTAGAAACATCAATTTTAAAATATTTTATATTTTAAAAAAAGTTAGATGTTTTAGAAAAAAATCTTGTTTTATGAAAAATTGTTTTCTAGAAATAACATTAATAAAACGATTATTTTTATTACTTATAAAATTTTATCTAAATACAAATTAAAATGTTTAATATTTTAAATTTAGGTAGTTATTTAAAAGGAGAGATAGGCGAGATAATAAACTTAGGGGACCTAGAAATGTACCAAGTGTCCTCTTAAGTTACTATTTTAGTATTATATATAGATTTGCTCCTTTACAAGATTATGAAGCATAGAGCCAGAAAGCCGGGTGCCGGTAAGGGTTGACAAGTTCAGGCTGTGATCGGTTGTGTTGAGTGATGGAGAAGGTTAGAATGACGGTGATAGTTAGGATGGTGACGGAAAACGTCAGTGATTTGGGGGGGGGGGGGGGAGAATGAAGGGCGGTGAAGTTTTGGTCGGTGTGTGTTGAACGATGAGAAACACTGGGGCTGTGGTGTTTAGTGATGGAGAAACATGGTCGTCAGGATTTTTTTAATGCCATTGCCCAAATATCTTTTTTCAATTTTTTTTGTTGTTGCCTAAATCATAAAAAATATAATCACTCATTATTAAAGCAATTTAACTATACATTTATTTTCCTTTCTAAACTTATTATAAGTATAAAAAGAGTTTTAAACTTTTAAATTATTTCTATATCTCTTTGATTAGTTTTGTGCTACTCATGTTTTAATAAGTTTTTTCATGTGATTGTGAATTTGGGTTTCTCATGATTTGCTAATGTTATTTCTATCGTTTTGAGTGTTTGATGTTTTAGAGTTTTGCTTTAGAGTGATAATTGTTATAAGTATTTTTTATAATTCGTTTTAAATATTTAATTCATGACGAAATTCCCCGCGCAACGCGTGTGGGAATATTTCTAGTTCTAAAAATGGCACACTCCAATCTAAGTTTAGTTTTTATTTTACAATTTTTCATTCATGTTCAAGTTATTACCATTTACATTTAAAAAAAAAAGTTGACACTATTGGATAAGCGTTTAGTTTTTGAGCTGTAAATTATTATTGTTAATAATCTTAAGGGTGAATTATTTTAAAAGGGAAGAAAAAATAAGAGCAAAGGAACGATACTTACCATGCATCAGATTTTAAATCCAATGGTAAGAAAATTTAGTGGCATAATAATAAATAATTAAAACTTTAAATGATAGACCAATGATATTTTAGTCTAGCCATGTTTTCAAGTTTCATCACATATAATATTATTTTTTTTAAATTACACCATAAAAACAAATTTTTTATCTTTAAAACACGTATAATGTTGATGTATAGATAAACGAATTTCTTCATGCTATTTAAGATCATTGTAGAATATCTATCAGATAATTGTGTAATATCATATTATTGTGTAATGTTAGTCATATCATTGTGTCTAATGTTGATCATTGTGTTTTTTTTCAAAATAATAATTTTTAAATAACACAAGGTTGTAAATGTAAATTTTTTTGCATTTTGCAATTCATTATGAAATCCTGATCAACTTATCGTGTAATCCGTCAAGTAGCTCATTGCTATCTAATGTCGATCATCAAGTCTATTGCTACCCATTGTGTTATCTATTGTGTCTAATATTGATCATAATGTTTAATTTTGACCATTGTGTTACATATTGGGTTTTTCTAAAATGATGATTTTCGAATAACACAATGCTGAAGAGATAAACTTTTTTACGTTTCAAGTTATTGTGTAATTCTCATCAGGTAATTATGTAATCCCCGTCAATACAGAATTACACAATAAACAACGAAATACACAATGAGCTAAAAAAACTGAGTTTTTTTTTTTGTTTTTATATCAATACTATATGTATTTTGAAGATAAAAAATACTTGTTTTAATGATATTAGTTTTAAAAACATTAATGTGTCTGTAAAAATTTAGGTGTTTTAAAAAAAGTTGAAACTTGAAAGGGAAACATTACCAATTTTGTGACACGTTTAACATTTTAATCCTTCTTACACTCTCTAGTTTCAATGATTTTTTATTGAACTCTAGTGTTAATGCTATATTGTTTCAAATGCTTTTTAACAAGAACTTTCACTGTGCACACATAATGACACATACTTTATCAGTTAAAATGTTATGTTTTCTATTCCTCTAAATCATAGGAAGTTATAAATTTATCCTAGAAAGTGTTGCTTTTAAGACAAGAAAAACAAAAGTAGATTTTATTAATCTAAACTATTAACTATTGCCCAATTAATCCCAACTAACAATTTAACCAGTATTAATCCTAACTTTTGATTTTGTTACTAATAACAGTCACAGTTAATTGCTTGTTAACTCCGTTAATTCTTTAAACGTATCACGTAAAACGACTTGTCTCACTATGTAATAACCCAACCTGAAAAAACACAAAGTCTTCTTTTCTAGCTAGTCCGATCTTGGTTGGCCTTAGGGTGAGCATAATTCAAGTCGACCTGAGAAACCCGACCAAAAACCAAGGCCAAACCAACCTAACTCATTTTTACAAAACATATAGTTCGGTTCTCGATTCTAATCTTAGAGCTACTATGATCCTTGGTCTGGATCAAACAAGGCAATTCACGTCGGTTCAGATTAACACATTACACGCTCTATTGAGACACGAAATGTGTTAGAATGATAAAGTCACTAGAAGGTAGATGATGGAATAAGTTGTTTAAAGCTACCCAATCAACTTGTACAAAGCGCATTACAATGTTATCACAAATTTATTTGAACTTGTACCAAATCTATTTTTGAAAGTGTATATTGACAAGAATACTTCACTAAGATAAATAACTATTTTTTACTTAAAACCATTATATATTAAGTTGACAAATATAGAAGTATTAAGTAATATATTTTTCAATAGCATTAAAAAAAAAATGAAGGCATGGGCCTGATTCTCAAAAAAATCACAAGAGTTTGTTCGTGTGTTCATCGACCATATCAGTAATAATGATCAGTGGTTGTGGCCATTTGTCTTCATTTTGTTACTAAAACGAGAAAAAGAGTTGCGGCAATCAAGGGTTGTTAAAGCAACATCCCGGCTGTGAAAAATCAAATATGAAGGCTCTGTGAGGGTGTAATCAAAGAGCAGTGATAGCTTACTGCAAGAAGAATCAAAACATGAAAGACTAATGTGTGACAAATCAATTAAAGATAGGTCAGGTGGCTGCAAAAAATAAAAAAAATGATTTAAGCTTCAAAGGCTATAAAGACATTCAAGAAATCTAAGATAAATATGTGATACTGGTTTGAGAAGAAGCTATTTAGCTATGATGAACTGATCTAGGTTGAACAATCTGTTTGACATAGACAAATAGAAGACGAAAAGTTTTTTAAGACACGAACCCAGTTGCAATCATCATAGGAGTCAGAACGATGTTGTGTGAAACAACACAGTAATTGGTGAAGCAAATTTGATAATCAATGACCGATTAAACAAGAAAGATACTTGATTCCAACAAGTGCAATTGGTTAGCATGAAACAAAGTGACTTGAGGTGCGTGTAATGAGCCGGTCTATAGTCTAAACATGATGATTCATGTTGGTGCAAAAAAAGCTAAGGTGTTCAAATAGTGTGAAGCCAGACCAAAATAATTTATGAGGTGGATTCAAGATTGAAGGCACCCGTGTTGTGATCAAAACAAAGGAGTTTGTTTGAGTTTCTTTGCCGAGGCAAACACGAATGAAATAAAAATAAAAAAAACCTGTATTGCATGTTTGTGTTAAGCAAACTAGAAAAAGATTTTAGAAAGGGAGGTCAACATAAAAAGGCTGAGTATGTTGTTCACGTGAAAGAAAAAAGAATAGAAGAAAACTTTGTTGCGCAGTGGAATTGTTGAATGTGTAGAAGAAATAAAGCAAGTGATTTGCTTGAAAGGTTTTATTAAAAAGCAAGCAAAGAAGGTTTTTTTTATTAATGTTAAAGAATGCTAAGGAAGATGAAAATGCAAACATGATTGCAACTATCATGATGGTGATGATGGGTGCATTGGTGTGATATACAATCTAAAATATGAAAATGAAAGAGAACTTAGACACTCTTTGCAAATTCAGGTGATGGTGTTCATGCAATGTGAAAGTTTAATTTTAGTTTGTATACTTGTAAAGTTTGAAGGGAGACTAGAAAGAAGTCTAAAGATAGGTAATAGGTTTGTTTAAACAAATGTTAATTGCTTGTTAATTTAGTTTTAGAGTAAATTACATTAATGATCCTAAGACTTGATCCGTTTAACTATTTCATTCCAAAAAAAATCTTTTAACATATTAGGGCCCGAGGTTCACATTTTATAACGGTTTAGTCTCTATACAACTCTTTTAGATTATTCTCTTATGTGGTGTTTAAGATTGCTTATTTTCAAACAACTTTTGACTTATTAACTTTTGAGAAGCTAATAAGTTAAAAAAAGTTATTTTGCAATCCCAAAAGAACTTTTCAAATTATATTTGGCAAATTAAATTTAATAATCCAAATTATTAACTATTGGCTGAAAAAAATACATGTGTATCCTAGGATCGTTCAGGAATTATCAGAATTGATTTGAACAAGTATTGATCGCGGAATTATCAATACTTGGTGTTTAATCTATTAACAATAATAAAATCAATCAATCAAACAAAAATAAAATAAGAATTATCAAACTGAGAGAACTCAAGAATGTTGATTGAATGCTTTCTGTTACTATTGAGGTGCTAATCGTGAATACAATGATTCAGATAATGATCACTAATGATTCTCAATATTGTTATATCCTCTATTGATTTATGTTGTTGATCTCATATATAGAGATCTAATTCTGTTTTATCGCTAGCTATTTGTTGCTATAATTAAGCTAATCAAACTTATTCAAATCCATGTCATGTTTTATCAGTTAGGAATTTGAGATTTACAACAAATCTAATATGAATAAAGTTGTTGATGTGACGTGGATATTTGCTTGAATAATATGTCTTCCATCGTTATTAATGTTGTTGTTGTTCTGTCACGTTGACTCGTTGACTCGTTGACTTGATGTTGACTTCTGAGTTAATTGGTCTTCCGCAGGAAATTTACTCTGCCGCAGGTAGTCTGTCTTCCGTAGCAATCCCTCCAGTAGCTTGTTCTTGTTCAGCTGAAGTTGTTTCTTACGTATGAGATCCCGGATGTACATTGTTCAGTTATGTTCTGAGAACATCTACGGAAGAACACTTTATTCATCCGCAGTTGTTCCAACACTTGGTCAATTTCCAAATGACAGTGTTTAATGTTTCCTGTACATTCACACATATATTCTGAAATATAGTATATCATAGATGAATATATGAATGCAAAATAAATTTATTTAGTTCATAAACACAATTATAATCAAATATATTCATTTTATATTATTAAGAACAATAATTACAATTATGATTACAAGAATGATATATATCATCTAAACCTATATAAGAGATCTATCTCTAGCAATACATACTATTAATTTGACCATTAACACTTCAAACTTTCACATTTGTTACCAAGAACTTTCTCAATGACAAAATTTTTAAATTTTTATGCTTGATTGAATTTATTTTAGGCTTAACTTGTATGTTTATTCATTTTGTTCATAATTATTATTGCTATCAGAATCGCGTACAAATCAAACGTAAAAAAATAACAATTATATCATTGGGATATTTGTTAGTAATAAGAGTAACAGCTGAAGTATTACCAGCCAAATTAATAGTATAGATTATTATCGGCCAATAGATAATAGTTTAGATTATTAAAATCTAATTTGCCGTTATATTTTTATATAGGGTAAACAAAGTTTGAAAAGTAATAACAGTTACTCATTAACTTTTAAAACTTCTTTTAGATTGATTTTCTATTATATCTTTTTACTGCCTTTTATTAATTTGTCTCATTTTTAAAAGTACATGATTTTTTATAATTTTACAACTTTTTATTTTATTAGTTAATCCAAACATTCTTTGGAAACTTATTTTGAAAAATCATAAATTAATAAATATTTTTTTAAAAAGTCATTTTCAACTAAAATAATCAATCTAGCCTCGTTATAAAAGTATTTTGGTCTTTTTAGAACTATGAGAGTCTTATGTGAATCACAAAGATTTTTAACAACTGGTGTTCAAGGTATTAAAATGTTTCTAACTATTTATTCAGTCATTCCAACTATGTAAGAGTGGTAAGGTTTAATTTCTTAATAATCAAGGTTAAAAGTGATTCATTGTATAGACTTTAAGGTTCAGTTTTTATTTAATAAAAAAAGTTTCCATGTATATCCCACAAAATCACAACCCTGTTATTGAGTTAATCATCACTTTATACAATGCCACAGATATGTTCAAGAACAACCAAATACTTGAAATTTATTAACTTTTATACCAAAACAAATTCAACAAATGTGGAAATTGAAACTGTAAAACAAAAGATTAAAAAGATACTTGACTAGTCTGGTAAAATATTCACAAAACATGAATTGCATACAGACTGATAATAATAACAATAATAATAATAATAATACAGGATTAATTATGTGGAGCCTAAATGGAACAGATGTGAGCATGAAGAGCAACATATCTGTAACGATAGGTTCAGTTCATCTTCCAGACAAGTAACGATATCAACCATGGGTATGCAGCAGATATCTGACTAATGTCTGGTGATACAATAATCAAATTCATCAGATGCTAAAAGGGGGTAAAAATTAGGGTTTCTGTTTGGCAAATCGGAGAAAAGCAAATTGCGTATGCGTAAATCATAATCGATACAAATTAACAAGTATTCAACACGAGAATTTGAGACCTATGAAATGCAAAATATCAAATTAGGGCTTCGTGGGTTTACATTGCTTCTGTGTACTTATAGCCGTCATGATAATCTGGTTTGCGAATTGTGATTGTATGTCGGGCCTCTGTTTATCAAAATGGGCCTGATAGGCATATGGGCCAATTCAACCTTAAATTTCGTTTCAGTAAAACTTATCAAAATTATGTTCTATAACTTTGTTTACAGATTTTAGGATTTGTGAACACTTAGTTGTGGGTCCTCATGAAGCGTATACGTAATCCGGAAAAACAAATCGAATTGTGAATTAGGTTTTCGTTTGAATCCTAACTATATTCAAGTTTGAATTTGGTTTTCAATTTGGTTTTCAGTTTTAAAATATTTTACTTATTCAGTTTGGTTATTCAAATTCAATGGAATTTAACTGAATTCAATAGAATAATTGAGATATGTAGGGATTTGAGGGGTGAATGTAGATACTTGAATTTAACTTGGTGTTCATAAGTTTATGTATGTTTTAATGTAGGGGACGGTTACTACACAAAGTGTCTTTTTCTTGCAAAGGGTACGAAGTTTGGGGTGGAATATCACGCAAAAACAAGTAAGTAATAAGTGCGCAATGTGGATTACACTCGCGCGGTATTATCATGCAAATATGGAATTATCACGCGAGAATACTTTCTTCCGTGATAAGTCCATATTTGCGTCATAATTTCAACTCTTGCGTGATTAATTTATACATTGTGTTATAATTCCTCCCGTAACATTCATTCTTACGTTAGAACTTTGTACGCTTCGCACAAAAACACACTTGTACCGTAATCTCTCTATTAATGTGATTGTCTTGACCCGTTTACCAACTTGTTTTAATCAAATAGTTTTAACCAACCCCTGATTTTGTCCCCACTGACAAAAATCTTGAATCCGCCAATGGTAAAGGCGACAAAACTTGCTCAACAAGCAAAAGACCGATTTTCCAGACCTAGCTTTAAATCACTAAATATCTCAATTATCAACGTTTATCTCTATCAACAATAAATAGTCAATGATCAACCTGATAGCCATGTAATTCTAGGGCTGGAAAATCCTACTACACTCGAGAAAACATGTGAAAAATATTACATTTTATATGAGGATGTTAAGAGTTACTTCCTTCGATGTCTCGCATGGGGGTTCGATACAAGTTGGTACCATGGAGCTTGAAAGATAAGAAAACAAACCAACATATATCGTTATTAGAACAACCAGAACGGGTTGTGGAGAGGTCTAGAAGTTATGTAACGCCTCACTGCAACTTATTGAAAGTTAGGGAAATTTGCGATTATGGTTGCAATGTTTTGGGTGATTTGTTTTTCCATACATAAGTAAATATTTAGAGTAAAGAAGTTGAAGTTGTAGTCGAGTTGGAAAGTATCTTCCATAGCCATGTATTCGTATTTACACTTGGATTTTGCAATCCTTAATATTCTCTTCTTACAAAAAAAGATCTACCTTTAAATACGTTCGACCCAAGTATACAAACTATTATTTATTGATTGATAATAATTATACTATTAATTTAACCAGTAACACTTCCAACTATCACTTTTATTACCAATAACAATCACAAATATATAAGTATCACATATTTACAGTTGATTTATATTTATTTTAGGCTTAATTTAGCTTGTTTGTTTTTCATTTCATTTATAGTTGTTAGTGTAAACGAAATCGAGTGCAAATCAAGCATAAATATTTATATTTGTTACTAGGACTGTTGTTAGTAATAAAAATAAAAATAAGATTGTTACCGGCTAAATAAATAGTATTAATTATTACCGACCAGTGAGTAATAGTTTGGATTATTAAAATCCGGTTTACCTTTTCTTTACGTCATATGCAACATAACATTTATAGCCTTTTTTTTATTATTATGTGTAATACGTAACAAGCACTGACAGTGGTTTGGCGACGGTCTTTTAGATCTGTAAATTAAGAGACAAGACCCATAATTCCAAAAAAAAAAAAAAAAATTAATCAAACCCAACCTAAAGGTTTTGTTAAGGTGCGAGTCTTTCAACCGCCTAGTCTTTCAATGAAGGATGCACTACAAAAGAATAGGTTACTAAAGATTAAACGGAGAGATTTCGTTGATATTAAATCACCTATAAACTTTTCATTTTGCCTGAAATTGTCGTTGTGTATGGGAATGAGAGCTTCTACCTATGTTTGGTTGGGAGAAGGGTGAATGGTCCCAAAGGGATGAAAAAAAAAAAAAAAAAAAAAACCACTAGAACATCGATACATTAATTTTTTTAAAAAACTTAACCTACACATTCAAATTTTTATAAAATTTCTTGTTTTTTCTTGCCACCCTCATTGCCCAATTAAATGACACCCAAACATTTCAAATTTTATATAATCTTGTAAACTTGCTCAATTGGACTTTAAGAGTTGAAAGTCAAAGCAGTCTTCTCAAATATACGAAAGATATTCTATGGAGAGGGTATGAAAGACTAGGCCACATGAACTTTAATGCTCCAAAGGAAATGACAACAAAAGGTCATGTTAGACAGCGGCGAAGCTTGAACATCTCCGTAAGGAGGGCGGGGGCGAAATTAAATTTTTTAGGGGAGCGAACTCGATATTTATATAAAATTTACACCACTGGCAAAAATTTACGCTAAAGGACTAATATTTAACACTACCGACGGAAAAAAGTGCCCCCCAGCCCC
>CM046423.1:7788501-7897988 GCA_025506505.1 Flaveria sonorensis
GTGGATCATATCGTATGTACGAAACGAATTCGGATTATTCGAATTAGATATATAGTATTTTTTGGTTATTCAAATTATTATGTTTTAGTTATTTATTAGTTTATTCTTATGTTTAGTTTGTTAGAATTTGTTATAAATATTAGCGTCGATAAACTGTTATTATTAGTTTTTGTTTAAATGAATATATATTCTTGTGAACTTTATGCTCTTGAACGCGCGGTTCTTGAAAACATATCATTATCAATTGCATTTGAGGTATTTGATCGCACTCTTAACCTCATCATTTTCGTAACAGATCCTTGGTTTTCAAATAGCTTGATGTGAAAGAGAAAACAATCCTGTTTGTAGAACCGTTGACCAAAGCAACGACTGAGTTGATGTCGACCCTCGGGACCTTAAGATTGAGATAAACTAATTCAATATAAATAATTCGAATTTGATTCGTAACCAAATTAGCTATTTGATGCAAACAAGGATTCATTGGATTCAAATTAAATTTAGTTCGATAAAATTTAGGGTTATTTGTTTACACCTCGTATAATGAACACCACCGATAGTCCAAACATATAAAGGTTAAAGTATGACAATAGCGTTTGGTTTGTAATGATAACAGACCACATGCAATGATTATATATGCATCAATATGGAGAACTTCATAAGCTTTGTGAAGACTTAAAACAAGACTTCTAGTGAGTACAAGTTTCCTAGACGGTCACACATCAATATAAACTTTTTACTTATAAATATAATAGGTTTTATTCAAAATAGTTTATGTTGAAGCTTTATAAATAAACGCACATATTTTATTAGTTGTATTAGTATTAGTGTAGAGTGTAGACTTATTTCTTATAATACATTGTTGTTTAAAAGTATTGTATTTGCTTATGATGAAATTAGCCCAAGCTAAGGGTCATTAATCAATGTTAGCATGCATTATCTTCTTGACAGTTTACATTATTGTGAGGATATAGGTGCACCCAACATAATGGGGTGCATATAGGCTATAGCACATTGTTATCCATATGGAGGTTGTTAGTGTGGATCCATACTTAAGAAGTTTGTGTGTGAGGTGATGGGCAAGTTGTGGGGCACACATAATCACTTTATAATGTTGGTTGGTAACTTTTGTATTGAGGAAACCACTTAGCAAATTCATAGATATTTTCTCTATTGTTTAAATTTCTTATTTAAATGATTTTGCTATTGTGGATTTATATACTAAACCCTATATTTGTACTCATAGATGACATGTGTGTGATGTGTGTTTTAAGGTGGTAAACTTCGATCCAAGCGGAAACTGAGTTTGTAGTTGAATCGTTCAACTCGGACAATCTTGTGAATGATTTATTTGACTCGTTTTAATAAACAATTTTAATGATTTTCAATGAGTTTTTTGGTATAGGCCTATATAACACGTTACAATGACATAAATTTATATAGTTAAAAACGTAGTACTAGACTATCTGTATACAAAAGTCAATGAGTCATAACTCATTTGGGTGATCTAACTCTCTTTTCCATACAATTTTATGACTTTGTATGTTTTTTTACATATGTGGATGCCTGATTAGACTACATTTATGTAGATAATGTTGCTGACTAGTTGTTCATTTTTTTAGAACGACAGTAATAGCATGATAAAAAAATACTATCAAGGAGCCAGCAAAATTAGCATAATATAATATAGAAAATAATAATTAAAATTGATATTTTCCGCTATCTTTCAAGTGGAACGAGTGTCCCATAGCCTTCCACATTCACCAAAAGATTGGTGTTGTTATGAATTGGATTTTTCAATCGTTTTGAAAAAACAAACAAATATTAAATACACCTCAAATTCAGAAATTTAATATTTTATGTTATCTTAAGTTGTTTTCTTAATCAAAGTATGTTATTCCACTAAGTATTTACATTTCAATGAAACTAATTTTAACTAGTTGTAACCCGTTCAAGCTTCTCGATAGGTGTAAATCAATATCGGTGCCATGCAATGATATAGTCTCCGATTATGGCTCAAAAAGGTGCATCTTTTGGGCTGCAAAAGGCTGGTATGCCATGTTAAAACGACTAACACGACATATGTTTCCGTATTGTCATCACCCATAAAACGTCAATATTCATCGTCATTTTTTCTGGCCTTTAATTTTGTCTTTAATATTCTTTGTGGTATTGTAAACAAAAGAAATAGTGAAGTTTTGTGGGCATATTACAAGTAACGATATCAAATTACACATTTTAGAAAGGCAACCAAAGAACATAAATCTTAAATAGAAGGCTCGGAAATAATGGTTCTTTTGGTTGCAAACAATCGTTTGCCATGCCAACGTAATACATCTGTTTTCTCATCGTCATTGCCTATCAATGGTGGAGGTTTCACGTTGATTCCAAAATGAATCTGCCCTCAGTGTTTGCCCATATGAATTTACAGAATACAATCCAGAAGATGAAAAGAAAAAAAATCACTTTATGTATATATGTTGCAGTTTGGAAAATGAGCCAAAAAACATCACTATATGAAAAGTAGTGTGGTTGAAATACAAACCAAGAAAGACACTTTTCTTTCCTTTGCTAAATTATATATAGGTTAAATTTCTGTAATATTTATTAAAATATTCTTTTATTATCAAAAGAAAATGCAAATGCATCACTATATACCACCCATTCTAATTTTATACAAAGTGTATTTTTGCTACAAAATGTGAGAAGACACAATGAGGCTAAAAAAAATCAAAACAAAAAAATTATATCTACAATCTAAATGGAATTTCAAAAAAGTACTTGGGAGTCTCTGTTATTCTCGTCATCATCTTTCAGAAAAAAAAAAAATTCATTGTCTTTTATGACAAATTACGTCATTGTGTCTTTCATAATTACACAATAACGTCATTATGTCTTTCATAAATGACACAATGAAAAAAACGTTAATTTTTTATATTTTTTTCTTAGTGAGGACGGCTAGGGGAACAAAACTCGGAATTACTTTTTTGAAATTGATTTAGATTGTGAGATATAATTTTTTTGTGATTTTTTTTGACTCATTGTATCTTCTCACACTTTGTAGCAAAAAATATTTTGTATTTGAACCTCTTTCTCACTTTATTACATCGTGTTTCATTATAAAAACAAAGTAAAAAATAAAGTTAAAATACAAGAAAGCTATATATAGCCCATTCTTTAAAAGGCAGGCCGTATCATGGGCTTAACCCACCTCAACTCATGGTCCATATGTTCACCAGTTGACACAAACACAATAACACATTGAAAGTTTGGAACCCAATTCCACATTCTACCAAAGCATGAAAACAAGTCCGTCCATTGGTCGCCGTACACTCAACCCGTCTTATCGGTTGTACAAAGTGTCGCCTCCACTCGCTACCTTTCGAGTTTTGTCATTGAACCTTCCTCGTCATCGTCCAAGTTATACACATCCGGGTGGTAATTTGTCCCCCTTTATCTAATTAAGGGTAGTAGAGGGTTCAAATCGTGTGTAGAAATAAGTATAAGTGGTTAGTAGGAATAAACTTGAGGTTGCCTTATAAACCCATCCAAAATGGAGCTTTGCGTGTCTCCTTACATGTTCTTTTCTCTCTATTATCGCAATATTCATCTTGAAGGCTCATGGACCCAACCAAATCAATTCCGGCCTATTTGGGAAGGATGCACTAGGTTTTAAGTAGTGCTTCCAACATTCAGACCACCAGTTTTAGGGACGGACTTTGAAACAGGTTAGGTTCGGGTCCGTGTTAGTCCGGGTATGGACCAACCAAAAATATAAAAGCAAACTAGTGAGCTTGACCAAATTTTGAGCTTTCTTGAAGCTCAACTCCATTACAAGCGAGCTCCGTTTTCCTTTTTACCTTGTTCTCCCTTTATGTGAGACTTACATCTACACCCTCCTTAGAGAAAAAGAGGATTGCCACTAATTTGATTTTGATGGGAGAAGAGAATTTTTAGCTCATACATACTTTAATCATGTTTTTAAAATTTTCACTTATATGCCATCATGAGACTTTTATAATTACTTGAGCAAATAAATAAATTATATATATACATTGATACCATAAACTACAATACTTTAATAGACAACTTAACAACAAATACGCAAAGAAACTTTAACAGACAAAGATAAACCAAATGAACAAAAACGTTGTTTGAAGGTAAAATTCAATGTTTTTTCTTGAAATAAATAAGCTTTTCAAAACGGTTGACTAACATTTCATTCAACCTTACAAGGTCAACATCTCTTATCTTCTCTTAAACAAGTTAAAATATAAAATTGGTAAAGTCTTCATCTTTAGCTTTTTTCTGGATCTTACCCTTTATTTATTATCTTGGAAATAAAAAAAATTACTTACAAAATAATAATCAAAGATCAGTATTCACTTCTCACAAGCCATCAACAATCATCACCCCCACACCCTCTTCTCCGAACCACCACCACCACATATCCATTCAAACCGCCACCACCACCACCACCACTCACCACCACCGTATATATAACAGTATTATATATAACAGTACAACACAATCTTTTTCCTCAATATTTAAACCCACAAACTCCATTACTCAAAAGGGTCTTCAACTCTTCATGACACAAAATCTTGATTCTTGATCACCACCACCACCACCACCGCCATCAGTTTCTTTAAATTCAAGTTGTGGGTATTCTGATTCAACCCAATTCTTGAACCCTAAGATCCCAATTTGATACCTTTGGTTTCATCCCCTGTTTCTTGATCTTTGTTGTTGAGAAGAACACCTGATGTTGCATACAGAGCCATCTTTCTCTGTGTATGCTGATGAAGAGGGGTTGATAAAGGTTGAGAAAGTGGATTTGGAGGTGAAAGAAGAGAGTGATGAGTTCAGTTTTGTGAAGGACTTGAGTGAGTTTGAGAATTTGGGTGTGAGAAGAGATGAAGATGTTGAACCAGTGGGTGTAATGGTGGTGAGTTGAAACAGAGGAGCTTTGATGAGAGTGGTGATGTTGAAGATTGTAAGAAGATGGTGGATGAAGATCCTTCAAACCCTGTGTTCTTGAAGAACTATGCTCATCTTTTGCAGGTAATAATATTTCATTAGTTTGAGATTAGGTAAGATTAGGTAGTCGAAGCCGCGGTGACAGACCCAGAAAATTTGAAAATTTTTTCCTAGGGAGATTTTGTAATTTTAAAAGGGACACTCGAGATTTTTACATAAAAAAAATAAAGTTTTTAGGGGGCAGTATCAAGATGTTTTTAAAGATAGTGAGGGTGTTAGGTGCATCTAAAGTATAGTGAATGAGCTTTGGGGTCTAGGTTGCTTAAAAAATGAGAGCCTTTTAAGTGAAGGGGGTGCCTTTTTAAGTGAAGGGGGTGTTTGGGATTGCTTATAAAAACAACTTATTGACTTATTAATTTTTAAAAAGTCAAAAAGTTATTTTATAGTGTTTAGCAATGTGATGGTTGTGAGGAAAATAAGTTAATAAGTCAGTCCATACTAACTTATTAACTTATTGAAAAAGTTAACAAGTTAATAAGTGTTTCAGAGAAGCAATCCCAAACACCCCAAAAAGTGTTGTATAAACGGTACAACATGATGTTTTTGGGGGTTTTAAGCGTGTTTTAGGATTGTTTTTTGTCATTTTTAGATATTTCAGAGCAGTTTTGGCCAAAATCCTCATCAGTTGCATTTGGATGGACACAAGACGGTATGGCTACGTCGCGCCTCGCTAGGGTGCACAATTAGTTCGGGTTGTATGATTAAATATAGTTGTGAACTTGTTTGTTCTATATAATTAAAAATAAACATATAAAAATCATCAAATTTCAGAAAGGCTATTTAATTTACAGACTTACGAGTTGGCTCGAGTTAAATACAACCAAATACGACTTGAGCTTCCGGCTCGGATTAGAGAATACAAGTCGAGCCAAGTTGGCTCTTGCTCTTATGTGCTCGAGTCCTAGTTAATGTCGGCTCAGCTCATCTTGTTTGTTAACCACGTTGATACGTACCCTTTTGGCTGTTTTCAAAGTGACAATTGCGGTATCAAGAATTATGTTAAGATGATTAGATAATTGTATGATTAGAATTGGAGAAAGTAAAGTAATTACATTAGGAATTGGTTTTCAGTATATGAATTTATATGCATATATCACATGAAGTGCATAACAATAGATGTTATTTTTAAGTGATTTTAAGCATTTAAGTTCATGGCATGACAGTCGAATGGAGACCTCAACGGGGCTGAAGAATACTACTTTCGTGCTACACAGGCGGATCCGAAAGATGGTGAAACTCTGATGCAATATGCTAAGTTGGTATGGGAGCTTCATCATGATCAAGATAGAGCCTTGGGTTACTTTGAGGCTGCTGTTCTTGCTGCGCCTGAAGATACGTGAGTAGTTTCGTGCAAATGGACTGGGTTAGACTTAGAGGGGTTAGATAATAAGTCAAAACAAGTTTCTTAACACGGGTCGGGTCGAGCTGAGTTGACCCACAAGTACATATTATCCTTTTTATAGAGAATTTGAATAATATGCTAAACTAATTGTGTTATTATGATAAAATGTAATTTTTTAATAAAAATATTTAAAATGTATTCATTAAGAATACATGTATGCTTCAGATAGAACATAATGCAAGCTGACTGTTTTGGTATGTGCTTAAAAGCGAAGTTTTGTACTGTTAAAGTACTTTTGAACCAATCATATTCGTTTCAAAACTAAAAAGGTTCGGGTTGGATTTGGTTTGTTTACAGTTACATCCATGCAGCATACGCACGCTTCATGTGGGAAATAGATGCAAATGATGACGAGAACAATGAAACATCACGTTCAGGTATTTTCACACATCGTTCACACAAATGAATATCAACAGATATTAGTGTCTTGTTTGAATGATGGATTAACATTTTAAATGCAATAAAAACAAGGAATCTTTGGAGGTAGATGAAAAATGTTGTGACCCGTTGGTCTTAAAAACCATGCCCGAATCCTTCAAGAGGTTATAAATCTTGCATAATCTGATAAATTAGTAATCAATTTAAAAAAGTCAGATTTTTGTAAATTAGTTGTATGTTTGGTTTATGGTTTGACAGACCAAGGGAGACCTCGAAGGAGCCGAAGAGTATTACTTGCGTGCGTTACAAGCTGACCCTGGGGACGGTGAAGTCGCTTCACAATGCGCGCAATTGGCATGGGAACTTCATCATGATAAAGACAAAGCATCTGGTTACTTTGAGCAAGCCCTCAAAGCAGCTCCGACAGATAGGTAAACCGTAAACAGGTCTATTTGTGCTACATTTTGTTGTTAACAGGTCCAATTGGTTAAATTTCAGAAAAGAAAATTTGTTTGAAATGGATGTATAAACCTCTTATAATCACAGAAAAAAGAAAAAAAAATATTTAATATCCATCAGTTGTCACAACCGACCCGTTTGACCCAAATTTCCTTTGCGTTCAACCAGTATCTTATTGATTATCGTTTTGTTTCAGTCATGTTCTTGCAGCACATGCCAAGTTCCTTTGGGAAGCAGATGATGAAGACTATCATTAGGAAAGACGATGACAACCATTTCGGTATAAGTTTAGCGGTTATGGATTGATGCTCGATTAATACCTCTGTGTTATCTTGTATGATGTATCAATATAACATTCACTATTCTGATGAGCATTTAACAGTATTAAGACATAAACTAAGGGTAAAGAAGCTAAGCTGCATAAACCATTGTGTCTGATATTTGAATATTATTTCTGTAAGTCAAAAATTTTAACCGAGAATCACACCCCAAAGTAAATATATCAGGATGCATATACCAGCACAACCATACTTTAAAAAAGAACCTCACTACATGTTGCTTCTTCCAAGACCACTATATGATGAACCAGTACAAACATAAAAAACCCAAAAGTGATGGATCAATCAGATGAGATGTGACCGTTTTTAGGAACCTGATGTGAGTTGGAATGAGCCCGCTGGTCTTGACGACGATAGTAGCCATTGCCTCTCTGTCTGGTGTAATCGTTGCCATCATGACCATGCCCGTTTCCTTTGTTGTTGTTATAGTTTCGGCCTCCAAAACGCCCTCCTCTTCCATTTGCATCCATTTGATACCCACCCTGCCTCTTCCTCTTCCGTTTCCTCCTACATAAAAATTACTACGCTTCAAAACAGGTGCACATTGTATAAAGGGGTCGGTTTGGTAGTGCTTAAACTGGGGTCAAACAGTTGACCCAAAACAATTTCTGTTCTAAAAAATTAACGTGTTAGTTATGATCGCAAAACATAATCATTCCCAAAATAATCTAAAGATTTTAGTAACTAAAACTAAGAGGTTGTACACGTTAAAAAAGTATTATGTGACTTTCAACCCGCCTAACCCATTTGACCTGTTTCCCCTTTAGCTTTTCTTTATTCTCCACATGATTGAGAAAAAACAGAACACAAATCAACCTAAAATGGGTTGAAATTGTCAGCCTCTAATTTTGCAGACTTACCCAACCAACATATAACATTATAACCTAAAGTCCTAAAGATTAGATACATGATGTTGGGCATACTGACAAAGGTATAAGCTATTTTAATGCGATGGTGTATTAATAAATGAGCAAAAGTATCTCATTAAATGATCAAATATTAATAAAAAGTATAGACACATACTTCCACCTCGATATATATTGCTTCTATTTGCTCGCCTTCCTTCAATGCTGACCTGCTGCCCACCAATCTCAACAGTAGCCGCCTACACAATTGATGGTATTTGTCAAGCAATATCAAGTACGGAATTTAGTAAATAAATCCAACAGTAACTTGATGTATAACATAATCATTTTTCAATAATAATTGACAGTGTAGAGCCCAACCCTACTTCAAAGTAATATTACTAGATTTACATGTAAAAAGTCAAACCTTGATTGCATTGTGAACACCAGAGATGTCTTCAAACTCAACAAATGCATAGCACACATCTAGATCCTGAGTTCAGATGTATTATTCATCATTTGAGTCTTTAATGGCTAAAAAGGCAGGCCATTATTCAAGATGCCAAAAGAACTAACCTTACGGGTTCTGATTGCAACACCATCTTGCCTGATTTTACCAAATTTCTTGAAAACTTCCTCAATTTCAGAAGCAGTTGCAGTGGATGGCACATTTTTCACATAAACAGATTTCACCTCTGCTACAGAAGTCAATATAGAAGTAAATAAAAAGAAAACCAAATGAAAATGCAGACACTTTTTTGAGCTAAGAAAGAACGGGCTGTAAGCATTACAATTCAACATAAGGATAGATATGCAAAAGCACCAGCAATTGCACAAAACAACAGTCATCAGGTGTTAATAAAGCTTTTAATGCACCAAAACTGACCAAGTGTATGTTTGGATGTGTCTTGGAAGTAATTAGGTGATATCGGGAAAATATAGCCAGAATGTCAGATGGAACTAAAGTTAATGTAGAAGATATCTTTGATGTGTTTTGATGTTTCAAGTAGTAGTTATCAGATAATCAGTTGCTTAAGCGTTTGGCAAATTCCAATTATCTAACAAGCAAATACACAAATAATTAGAAAATATTCCTGTGTCAAAAAAATTCTGGTCTAACTGGAGCAGCAACCTCTCAAATAGGTTAAAAGGAATGCAACTTTTTATAATAAAAGAGAAATGATTGATGTGTTCAATTATATACCTAACAAAGAAATTGAAACACGTGACAAACCAAAAGTATATGGGAGAAAGATAATGCTACGCCATGTGTCAACCATAAATGGGTTAGGCATATAACTAGCCTTATGAATCAGGCAAGGCACCCATTTCCCAAACATAATACTCGGTATTGTTGCAGCTGGTATAAAAATTGTTTAGCCAAAACTGATAATTTGACCCCTAGATTATCCAATAACCAATTTCAAAACCACACTAAAGAGCAGATAATATATTATAAAAGGTACCTTCGTCATCGACAACGGATGGGTCCTCCACCACTTCAGTTGGAGTTCCAGCAGGCTGTTGTGCAGGGGACTCAGACACATGGTTCAACTCTGAAAGAGATGCATTCTTTGTAATAGACTGTTCTCTAGGTGCTGATGGTGCAGAGTGCCCTTTGGCCACTTGCAGCTTCCAGTAACAATAATGGAGAAAAGTCAGCTTACGGACAATTACATATGTAAAAATGCATTAATGATAGGTGACAAGTATGAAATGCGTACAATGGAAGCATAAGTATGCTTTTGGGGCTCTCCAACAACTTCCTCAACAGGAGTCGTATGGTCTTGTAGTGCCTTCACTGAATTCTGGACTGAACCATTTGTCTGCACAGCATAACTGTCTTCTAGAACACTTTCAGCCACAGGGGCTTGCAACTGTTGCTCTTGGAAACTGTAGCCATTTGCAGTTGCAGTGCCATTTGCAGTGCCATTTGCTACAACTGTGGCAGGTGGCACAAAATCCCTGGCATGGATGTCACTGCCAGACATGTAGCTTGTTGCTGAATAATTTTTATTAATTCATTAGTTATATATAGTCATGTAAACTTCTTTCCCTAAAAGTGAATGACCAGTTAATAGTGCATGATACTGCAACAAAACAAGCCACTATATACCTTGCTCCCGGAGTGCATTCGTGGCATTCAATTTGGATACCAGATCATTCTGGGTCAAATAGGCAACAGGAAGATGATGATGAATTGGCTGTTCATCAATGAAGTGAAAGATATCATTTAGAACAAAGAATCCCTTCTCCTGAGGTGCAAGGAAAAACGTCTGCACAAAATTCCTCTTGACACTGAAATCTTTTACATGCACAGAACCTGAAACCAACACAAGGACACCTCTATCCCAGGATTCGAGGGCGTGCACCGTCTTGATTTCTATTCCAGTATAGTTGAGAGACATGACAAGTGCATGGATTTGCTGCAATATTCATAGTGAAGAAACATTGAGCACAAACACAAGACAAATCCCACCTTCTAGAGTTGCACTACATAAATATAATTACAACTTACAATATAGATTCAATAATAATCTTCAGTTACAAACCAACAATCAAACAAAATTAAATATCTAACTGATAACTACCGATTGTAACACATACGCATCCAGATGCAATGCAGAATTTATCAAGAAACTCATGAATACAGCCTCAAACAAAGAGTAATCAAGTTGCCCTATTACCGACGGAATGCCAACAGCAATCAAAAAACCAATCAATTTTATCAACTATAAAGCACGAATGTTTGTTCAGTAACTGATAAAGCACATCACATTTCGCTCAAATTCTTACTGATTATATACCTATTCTAATGAGCGTCAGTAATGCAGACGTTCGTAGGCAAACGAACAAATTCCTAAACCACAAATATATCACGACTCTCCCATACAGAGTCAAAAATACACAAAATATGAGCTCAAATGCATTCACAAACAAGCGATTACCAGCATTGAGGTAGCCGTTCTCTATTATGCCCATCAACACGAAGCAACATGCTCCTATCACTGTAAAACTGATGCACATAATCCGGTTGCGTCTGAAGCACCTGATAATAATGCCCTACGAAGTACGTTCCCACCTACAACACCACCAAAACCCTAATCAACATCAATCTCTATACACAACACCATCACAACAACAACCGTATGCATACCTGAGCAGCAGTGACGGGTAAGTGAGACGGCGTCGCCATCGGAACCGAAACCCTAGCAAAACCCTAGATCTGCAATGCTGCTGAAGATCTGAACGCAAAAGTTTCAAAAAGTTCGATTGAGATTACGATAACAGCGAGATGAAATCATTTATGGAGATTATTGTGTGAGATTAATGATTAATTAACCTGATGAATCTGTATTGAGGAGATGAAGCCGAAGGGTTTTGTGTGTGTGCAAGAGTGTGTGTTGTTGCGGCTTTGTGTAGCCGACACAAATATTTAGGCGTTGGCGCGTCATATATTGAGGTCACGTGCGATATGGGGATGCATTAACCAGAATAAACAATTTTGTTGATGACATTCGTAATTTTATAAAAGTTAGTTGCGATTCAACCACGCGTTATGTGGGATTTGTTTTATGAAAAAGTTCATGCTAAACTGGTGAAAGTTTAGTTGTTTCTTACCTGTGTTATGCGACATGAGATTGTTCGTTATTGATATTGGTTCGGCTTGGTACTGTATTATAAAAGCGAATACTGATATCGGTTCCGATAATGTCAATGTCAACATCGATGGTGTTCCGCTCATAATTGGTTCGGCTCAGCACATTAGGACAACGATAACCGCATTTGCTACGACTTGAGTTTGGGCGTTATTGTTATCGTAGACAATAAAAACGAATATCGATGCCGCTGACTATGCTTGCTCATAATTGGTTAGGTTCAATACGACACCACAATTGTAAATACATTCGCTTCGACCTGAGTTTGGTTGTTATCGTCTAGACTTGTCGAAAACCACAAAAGCGAATACCGATATTAATATTGGCAACAAACTTTTCACTCGTAATTGGTTGGGTTCATCACGGTACTACAGCGGTAACTGCATTTGAACACAACTCGTTTTCAAAAAAAGTTTATATCGAAGCGTAATAAAAAAATAAAACGGGTTTAAAGTGTAAATTATATACATTAAGAGAGGGTGAGAATGAAAAAAAAAACAAAACCCACTTAAAAACAAAGTTTTGTTCCAAATTTATTAAAAAAAATCGAACTTTAAAAGAACACCTTAAACAAAACAAAAAACTAAACCCACTTAAAAGCAAATTCGTGTGAAAATGTGTAAAAATGACAAACTATGTGACAAAGATTAAGAAAAGCTCATAAAATATACCATTGAATCTCATGCTCAATAAATAATAAATAACACTTAAAAAAAACAAAGGATGCCACACAACTAAATCACTATTCATTTCTTTGCAAAACTAATAGATAGATAATAATAGATAGATAATAAATATGATACTTCAACTAAACTTTTATTTATCAAGCACAATAAAAAAAACTACTGCAGATGGAGAGGAAGGAAAGACACAAAGAGCAACACGAAAACATGCCTTGAGAGATAATCTTCTGAAGATGTGCTATTAAGGAGTGAGATACAGAAAAAAATGATACATGACTCGCTCAAAGGATAATGGTTTCCGAACTCGTGCAAAAAATTCTCACTTCTGGGTGATGCTAGGAATATGCAACTTCTATGTATTATGAAACCAATACTCGCGTCCGAACGAGCATTGAGTTATAATATTCCTTCGATTGGAGGACTAAAGGTTTTGGTACTCTTCAAATCATCTAAGAAGGCAAAAGATTGTTTAAGTAATAACCACAAAAATAAGGGTCTCAAGTTTCCTGCAATTTAATGTTATGGGAAGGTCATGAGATTTGATATTAACGTATCGCAACCTTGCGAATCCATAAGGTTCCGTTGCAAGCAAGAGATGAGAAATTTGTTAACAAGATTAGTGATAGGGGTGTGCATGGTACGGTTCAATGCGGTTAATACTATTTTCGAAACCAAAACCTCTAGTGCGGTTAATAGCATTTTCAAAACCGCAACCGATATTTCGGTTAACCGCCATTTATGTTAATTTCGGTTAATTAACCAATATATTTAACATATGTTGTTTATCCAAAATTTTAACCAATAAATTACCTTTAGGCTATGTTTGGACCAATTTGATGTATTGCAAAATACGTTGATTTCCGGTATATGTTTCGTACATCTTTCGGGTCGTTTAGTTTAGATTTTGTCTCGTTTTTTTTAGTTACTTAGTATTTTGTGTTTCCTCAGGCTTTGGAGCTAAAGGAAGTAAAAATGATCAAAAACGGAGAAAACCATGTTTCCAGACACGTTGCGGGCAAAAGACAGATCAAAACAAAAGTTTCTAGAAAATTGACCCTGTGGCGCCACGCGACGGAAAGGGGTTCCCCCTCCACGTGGCACGACGGGCTTTATTTCGAGGAAAATCTTAATTGAGCCCAATTAAGTCGTTTTAACCCTGATGACGAAGAAAAAAAAGGGGGATTGGCCAGAGCACGAAAAAAAGAGTTTCTTGGGAGAAATCTTGGAGTTTGGGAGCAAAAGGCTTGAAGGTTTCAAGCTACGGGATCACACAATCAACCGGAATCATTCGGTTTATCATTTTCGAGTTTAATCACTTTCTAGTTCATGTTGAAACATTTTGAATACATGATTTTTGTTAGTGATTTGGATATGATTGTTGGCTAAATCTTGTAGTACTACTTAGGCTTTGATGATTATTCTTGTTTGACTTGTTTTCTTTTTGGTTTTGGAACTCGTTCTTGTGGATTTATCAATAAAGTTACAAACTTGGTTTTTCTGACTTGGTGTGGATGATAATCTTTTATGCCTTATAATTACTTGTTAATTCCTCGTGTATCTTGGTGAATGTCTTTCACGGAATATGTGCATTGCTTAACTGTTTACTTTGTGTTCTCGGTTTTTAGGTGGTTTGCTAAACGATCGTAGTAATCCATAGGAGTTACTTGAATGAATGTAGTACTCTAGATTTTCAACTGATCTTAAAAGCTGTAAAGTGAGAGGTTATCGGTTAGTCTTGCGTGTTTGATTGCTAGGTTTAGTTTCTTTGTAAAAAGGCTTAGCTTAGTTTCCCTTGCACTTACTTGTGAACCGAGTCTTGTCAGAAATTCCATAGTTACCCCGTGCACTTAGGTGTGTTGAGATGTTTGTGCTGTAAGGTAAAATGTCTATTGGGTACTTTATTGAGATAGATACATCGTAAGAGAAGTCCACAAACTGGTAATTTAACATCCTATTGGGTTTCGTGGTTGACACCTTTAAGAAGGGTTGATGGTTTTCTATGCTGCTCATAGGTTAGTATCTTAAGATCCCAGTTCCCACATTTAGCTCCATAACCGATATAAGACTAGTTATCCAATTATATGATTCTTGCCTAGGTAGTACTTCTCATTATCTGATTTCAGTTAAAGTTCTCATTCGTGTTTGGTTTATCGTCTTCAGCTTCTTTTTAATTAATTAATTTTATTAGTTACTTCAGAAACCCCCCTCTTAAACATAAAAATAAAATAAATCAGTTTGGTAGATAAGTCCTAAAGTTTAGTTTACGCCATTCATTAAGAGTCTCGTGGGTTCGATATCCGGACTTACTTAAGCTTTACTAGAATCGACAGGTGCACTTGCCTGTTAGTAGTTTAGTTCAGATAGTCTAGAGTTTAACTTAGTGTCTGTTTAGAGTCAGTTTTAATCATTTCAATTTAACTACTTTTTGCACATCACAATTTTATAAGGATGTCCACGATACAGCTTGTTTTTTAGGTCTTATCAAAACCTAAACCAAAGTCGGGGGATGCATACAACAATGCGTGCACACATCTTGCATTTCTACTTATTTAGGAGGTTTCTTCTATACACAACAGAATTCTATTATGTAAATATATTTTATGTATGTGAATTAAAAATCTTAACATATGAACTTCTAGTAAAATGTGAGTAGTATTCTAAATGTATTATACATTAGTAACATTCGGTTCGGTGCGGTTGTTTCGTTTAATTTATACATCTAAACGAAAACCGAACCGCAATGTGCGGTTAATTGATTATTTTTTAACCGAACCATTAGTTAATTGTTCAGTTCGATTAATTTAGTTCGGTTAATGCGGCTAATCCAGTTATGGTTCGGTTAAGTCAATTATGTGCTCAACCCTAATTAGTGAAGCATTTGGGAGGTGTACACAGGCCTTAGAGTTCTCCTAAAAGGAAGAGATGTGGCCTTCATTTTAGTTTACATGGTTGTCAATGACAGAAAAAGAATCGAGGAACTAAATCTACAACGGTGGAACATAGTATATAATTTGGATTTAGGAAGACGCAACATCAATGGATCCCTTCACTAAGATTGGATTCTAGAAGGAAGATGATCATTTTTATGTCATCTAATGGTTCCAAGTTAAGTAAGTTAGATATATTTTTGGTGTGTTCCTCATTTATCTAGAAAAGGCCACACGTTTCCCTCGTTACTTTGATGACAGAATTGTCTAATCACTCGTCGTTGATATCGTGCATATAAACTGATTCTGGTCCTTCGTCGTTCAAAGTTTGCGACTCTTGGTTATAAACATGGAATAAGATAAAGGTAGTAGAGAAAGCATGCCTGATCCCAGCAAAGCCTTCAGTTGCAAACCAAATATTGTCATGAAATTTAAAAAAGCATTTAAGCTGCAATAAAAGATTGGGGAATTAAAGAAACAGTTGGAAGATGGTTTGATCAAAGAGCTGTAAATGCAAATTGATATTTTGGAGCTACTATCAGAAGGTAGGAATCTATATGAAGAGGAACTAAGGTGCGGATTAGATTCAATAAGCTATTGGCAAAATATTAGTAACATCTCAAATAGAACACACGGGTAAATTGTTAATAAGCCACAACCTGACTTCTTATTACACCCTACGCCCAACAGCCTGCATCTTACATAGCCGCGCTCAATCAACCAGCCAACCACTGCTAATCTCATCACTATCCTCATACTACCACAGTCGTATCCCATCTTACTCACACGATAACTGCTTATGCAATATCCGTTATCTCTAAAACCAAGCAAGTTTTTAACATCAATTCTCAAACCAATTACTTTAAAAGCCTTTTAAAATTAGTCTAGAAACATGCAATGGTAGATGAATTTATGGCATTATTCGAATAAGATTTGGATTTTAGTACTAAGACAATCTCATGCGAACCTATGGGATTCATCCAGACCGTTTTAGGCTTTACTCAGCAAATGTGATCACTCTTACTCATTTACAAGCTATGTTGATATATGACATTTATTCTCTTATATATGGATGATAACCTCCTAATCACTTCATCATAGTCCATCTGTTTTTATAAAACTTTACAACTCTTTTTGATCGAGAGCTCTCCATAACGATATAGGGAACCTTCACTATTAATTGGGTATATTCTAGAACGGGTCAGAATGTCAAATTCAAATTTCGTAGCAACGTTGGTTCACACTAATGGTAAACTTACTGCTAGGTACCAATG
Organism: Flaveria sonorensis; assembly: GCA_025506505.1. Lineage (NCBI taxonomy): Eukaryota > Viridiplantae > Streptophyta > Magnoliopsida > Asterales > Asteraceae > Flaveria > Flaveria sonorensis. Next base: position 7,805,504 of record CM046423.1, read on the forward strand.
ATGGCAATTTAATTGATATAGTTTTCTACCGTCAACTTGATAGAGCATTATAATACCTCACATTTACGAAACCTAACATCACCTATGTGGCTCAATATTTTTATATGTTCATGCACACACCATGAATACATCACCTCATTGCCTTGAAACACATATAATATGATCAATCCTCAATTGATTAGAAAAATACAGATTGGGTAGGTTGCCCCAATACTCACATGTTCGCTTCCAGAAACAGGGTAAATTATGGTGATAATTTGGTCTCTTGATCATCAAAATGGCGAACTTCTATTTCCAGATCAAGCGTCGAAGTAGAATAGTGATGTTACTCTTGAAACTTTGCCACCCACGGTCCATGCTTTTTGGTTTATTATGATTATGTGAGTACAATATATCTCATAAGTAACCCGATCGAGTATCAAAAAACAAAACATATTGAATTGAATATTCACTTTGTTTAAGAGAATATACAACATGGTCAAGTTAGGATTCTACACGTTTTGACATCGATATCAAATAACGTATATTTTCACTAAACGTTTACCACATTCTAATTAAATTTCTGCTCCCTTTCTTCAATGATACCTACACAAAAAAATTCATAAGATGAAAAAATGAAAAGGTATGACCGCTAACATGTTTAAGGTAAACATGTTTGTTTAACGTTAAAATGTTATCAATGTAGCAGCAACTCATAGCTGGTCAAAGTGTTGTCAAATTGTTATCATGGTTACAAAGTTATAGGACAATATTTGGTCACTAATTTCCAATTTCCACCACCTTTTAATTTCGGTAGGTTGAAGTTGTTATACCTCTTAATGCAGGCGTTAAAATTTAAAGATGATAAAATTTTAAATGTATTAATAGGACAACGCGATTCAATCATTTGTAAATGAGTCGCAAACTAGATGAAGCTGCACTCTTTTTCATGGGGTGTCACAACAAACATGCAAACACTACGTTACACTAGTTGTAATCTCACCTTATGATAATTGAAAACATTATGTCGTTACACAACACCACTGACATGATTGATCTTACGAACCAACCATGCACAATGATTCATCTTGTGTTTGCTAATCTTTTTCATTGATAAAAATACGACTTGTGCATATTGATCTCTCCCTCCCCCTTCTATCTGTATGTATGTTTAGATGAGTTATGAATAAGTGGTACTTAATGTTCAAACTTGTTGCATGAAATATAAAAACTCAAGTATTGGGCGATCATTTCTACTTCTAATACGCGACAAAATTATCAGATACACGAGTCCATATCATATATGTGATTTTGTCATTTGGATGTACATTTGATGTTAATAAATGGGAAAAAGATGATATGTAAGTGGTTATTTGCGTATGATTAGTAGTGAGCCCATGAATATTGTTCACAGAGGTAGGAAAGTTTTGGTGGTCATTATATATCACTAAATACTACTTATTTTAGTTAATGGTTGGATCAGATCATATGATAAAAAAGATAAAAATCAAATTAAATTCCAAATAGATCACAAAAAAGTCAATCGTCGCTAGAAATGTATAATAGAAATACAATATCTTTAAAGTTGCTATCTACTTGTATTAATTTCCGAAACCTGACCATTATATCATCTAGAAAAACATTACTAAACAATTATTTTTAACATAACAAATACAACGGGTTTGTAACTGCGAATAGAGGGTTGAGTTGCGGTAAGCGACTCTAACAACAAAGATTCTTGCGAAAGCTAAGTAGTTGGGGCTTGGGGCGGTAGCGATGACCGAACTATTTAAAATCAGATTTTTGATTGAACAAATCGTTTCTTCAATTTTTGTTAATATTATAATTTTGTAAAGTACAGTTGATTTTTTATTAAGTATATATTAGATTAATTGTCTAGTAGTTATTAGATATCAGGTTAGAAACTCATGTATTATATGGGTGGAATAAATTTAACATGTTAAAACAATTAGTTTTTATGAATGTGTTGGATATTTCATGTCATTAGTCATTGATGAAATTAAAAATAATGAATACTAAGAAATTATAAATAAAAATTATAAAAGTTGTAAATTATAAATTATATTTTAAAATAAAATATAATAAAATCATACAGTTTAGTATGTTTTAACAATTATCTAGAATAAGAAGATTTATAATTTAAATATTTGATTGTTTATTTACATATTTAATATCATTGTCATTTAATAGTAGAGAGAGACGGTAAACACAAATTTAGAATTAACGGTAAGTCGTCATGTGTACGCTCTAATCTTTTATTTATTATCTTTATTACTATATAAAACATAATGTAACACCCGAAATTTCCATGTCACATCAAAGAAAAGAAAAGTATCTTGAAGAAAACAGAAAAGAGCAAAAGTGAAGGGGGCTTTCGTGTAAAAGTACACAAAAGTCAATATTTTAATATAAAGAAGGTATGGCCGCCCATGCTTAACCATTACTTGCTGTTGTTCGACCGAGAAGAAGAAAAGAAGGCTGAAACTTTGTTCTCTCGTTTGAAGAAGAAGAAGGGCTGAAAATCTTCATAGGTAAGTGTTTTCGAGTTAACTGGTTAGGTTTTTATGGGGTTTTCATACTTGAAACCGATAATTAAGTGCTCTTTGTGTTTGGGTGTTTGTTTTGGCTTGTTTTAGGTGCTTGAACTCTTGTGCAAGCAAGTTTGGAGGAGTTTTGCTTGTTTGCTGCAATAGGTGAGTTATAGACCCCGTTTTATATGTGTTTTAAACAAGTTTGGGGCTGAAAATGCATGTTAAAAAGGATTTTACAACTATTTTATGCTACCCGTATGTTTATGTATGTATATGCTTATGTTCTATGCTTGTTTATGTGTTGTGGACTGCTTAGAATGTTAAGTTTATGCTTAGACAGGTGCAAATGCAGGTCTGGGAGGATTTTGATTCTGAAAAATGCACAACAGGTGGTCATGCGCCAAACAAGGCCCATGCGCTTGGAATTCTGCCTTAGAAAAACTAAAGTGAGGTTCATGCGCCTCAATAGTTCCCATGCGCCTAAGATTTTGTCTGAAAATGCTAAGTGTTAACCCATGCGCCCAAACAGTACCTCATGCGCCCAACCATTTTTCTCAGGCGCCTAAGTGTTAGTCATGCGCCTGAACAGTACCTCATGCGCCCAAGTTAGTGCCCAGATGCCTAAGTGTTGGCTCGTACGCCCACATAGTGTTAATGCGCCCAAGCACGATTCATGCGCCTGCATAGTGCTCATGCGCCTAGAATACTTAGAAAATTTTCTGAAATTTTGGGAATTAGAATTTTAAGGTTTGACCCTGGTTTGTCTTGGTGTTTTTATTTGTTTATTTTATGCATGTTTTTGGGATTGTTCTTGTGTTCCTTATTATGTATTATTATGTGGTTTTACGTGGTGTGATTATGCTCGTAAAGTATTACCATTAACCAAGTGAAATATGAAAATTAATGAAAAGTGGAATATAATGAAAGAATGAAAGTCTTGCAAGCAAATTGAATGGAGGTGCACGACCACATTGTCGTTAGCTCAACTGTGTATGGTTTAGCTAACCCGAAGGATGTACACAGGGTCAATCCTTGAGATTGACATGACCCTTGCTGCTTGCCCCAGGTGACTGGGTCAGCTTAGTACACAATGTTCGGGGTCTATTTATAGACCTCAGGCCCAGCACCAGCTTAGTGCATAACGTTCGGGGTGTTGCACATTGGTCCGAAAGGAAAGTGAAAGATAATAATAAAAGGAAGAATGAAAAGATAATGATGATAATTATGAATATTATCTGAATGTACGTATGATGCGTGCTCGCATACGAAAGTAATGTATTTTATTCAAAAGGGATATTTTTGTATACAAATCATACGAGGTACTTTTATACTTTTAAAACTAAAACTCACTCAGTAACGCTGACTTTTATGCATTTTCAGTTGGCAGGTAAATATTGCTGAGGATGGCACTCGGGGACAGCTACTCGTCGGGGCAAGACTGGCATCTGTTCATGCTTAATGATTTTGTTGTATTGTAATGCAACTAATTGATTATTTTGTAACTCTAAATTACAACGATGTATTATTTTGCAACATTAATTATATGCATAAATGGTTTTTGTTAACTTAATTCCGCTGCAATATTTTACGAAATGTGTATTGATTAATATAATATTGCTATGATTGTCCAACTGTGAGGTCTCCGGGTACGGGCCTTACACATAACCTTGGGACACAAGTGTAATTTCATAAACAAATAAGACACCTAATACAACTTATTAAGCATTAGATACAAGTTATTTATGCAATCATTCATATTTTGCCCCTTATTTAATAAACTTGTTTTAATTAATACATTAATTTTTCATATTATTAATACATCATTTAATAAGTTGAGATTATTTAATTCATTACATTATATATTTTTATTTATAATACTTTAAATTAATATTTAAATTTATTAATAAGTGTTATCTTATTCGAATACTTAACTATATAAGTACTAATGCTTTTATAATAATAATAATAATAATAATAAAATAATAATAATAATATAATAATAATAATAATAATAATAATAATAATAAAAATTATAAATAAGTAGTATCTAATTTGAATACTTAACTATTTAATTATCAAATATTTTTATACTAATGATGATAATAATAATCTATATTTATTTTATCTATACTATTATATAAAATATTTAAGTAGAACACACTTGTAATACAATAGTTTCTAATTTGCTCATATTTAATAAAATTCTCATAATTAATACATTATTTAATATATATTTATTTTAATATTATTTCATTTATAATACTTTAAATTAATATTGAAAAATATATATATTTATTATTTATAATATTATAACGATTTAATTTAAGTATTATTTTATTTAAACACTTAAGTATGTAACTACTAAATATTTATATACTTATAATACTAATAATAATAATCCCAAATATATCTGTGTTTAAAGTAGGTTGGAAAAAAGACTCGATAACACCCGTCACATCACTATATATAATAAATAGAAAAAATTATGAGTAGTGAAGGTAAAAGTTTACTCAATGTCACCACAATAATTTTTTTTTCTTCAAACTAATAAAAACATACTTTGTTTTTATAATTTTACATTTAAACCTTTAAGAGCTTTTTGAAATTAAACATAACACCTTCTCTTTTTTTCAAATTAATACCTACTCATTTTTTTTTTAAATTTTTATACTTAAGTGTTCGAGTTATGTTAATTTTACATTTAATCATCTGAAGTTTTTTTTTAAAATTTTATACTAAATCATTCTAGTTATGTCAATTTTATATTTAATCACCTGAACTTTTTTTAAGTTTTATATATAAGAATTCAAGTTTTTTCAACATTTATTTTAACCAATTTATAATAGAGCTCATTAATTATAATAAAGTCACAATTTACTTATTTGTTATTTCTCATCTCTGTTTTGAGTTATTTATTATTTATAGTTTTTTTTATTATATTTTTTTTTATCAGTGTTTCGCACGTAATCTTTTCGGATGGTTAGTACTAACGTATAAATCATCAGATTAAATCTTTCAACTTTTATAACTCCAAAAACTATCATTGTGACATTCTCATATACAATAAAAACGCACCGCGGCGAAGCGCGGGTCTAATTCGCTAGTATACTATAAATTTGAATGATTGGATTTATAAGAATTGATTGAGTAATGAATTCTACAATTTGAATAATTATTAGGTTTATAAGGAAATTATAAAATATGTGTTGAAATTCGATAATCGTAGGATCGAATATTGCAATCGTATTGTTGTCGTTTATCAGGTCTGTGATACGAAATCTCACAGACCTGTTGATGATTTCAAGTGAAGATCTGTTGCAAGTTTTCAATGTATGATGATGAATGAATAATGAACAATTCAAGAACACATATTCATAAAAACTTCATTCATTCATATGGATGATGATGTTAGAAGATTACAAATAGAGTTTGTAAAAAAATTCTCTCACACACACTCAACCATATTGTTTCTCTCACTAGACTAATTCTCTCTACTTTGTTATTGCTAGTGCTTACAATGCTTAGAGTATAAATGACTACACTTGGACTATTTATACTCTTTACATAAATGAATCAAAATTACATTTAAGCCCTGATGATTACACAAATATTCTTCTAAGTCTGATAAATTCTCTGTTGTTGATGCGTGACTGCCGGGTGCTGACGTCATTCTGGACGACCACTGATGTTGACTGTTGACTTTGACCACGGATGACCAAGTTTGACTTTGGTCAATTTCCTTCGTTTTGATCATATTTTTAGCATAGCTTCTCCGTGTCGGTTTTGGTAATCATCATGAGATTCGACACTTAGGTTTTGGTAAGTATCATCTTCAAATAGTCTAACAATATTTGTTAATTATTTTATCATAGGTTAAAATGTATAAAATTTTAAATATTAATTTGATTTTTCTAGAAGTCGATGTTAAAACTTATCAAAGATCAAACCTCTTACAGGTCAGTGTAAAAGTTACCGAGGGTCGGTATGAAAATCTTAAGGACCAATAAGGATTAACTCACATATATCACAGAGCTAAAAACATCATAGGGTGCGACAAGGGCCGTAAGTAGAAGGGTGGGATGTAACCGCCCCTCGTAAATTTTATTTTTCAAGGGTTATATGTATGTGAAAATCCTAGCGTCCCCTCTTAAAGTTATGCAATCATCTTATTTTTGCCGCAAATGAATAATTTTATTGGGTCGCTACTAGGGTGCGATCCATGCAGACGACCCCACCCCTACCACCTAGGTCCGCCATTACATATGATGTAATTTCCAACCGGAACCAAAAGGAACAAAGTCACAAAGTCGTAGATTAACGTATGTTAGAGCATTCACAGTTCGTTCCCTAAATTTATGTGAGTGTATTCTATATATTATATGGTATGGTTATAAGTAGTTGTGAGTAAAGATACGAGAAATTACTGTTCAATCTGTATTTTTAGGAAATACTGTTCAAACCCTATAATGTTTTTAATATATTTTAAATGATTGTGAGTGAAGGAGAGAAAAAAAGTAATAATAAAGATATAAAAGATATTATTTTAAATTAAAAAAAATAATAATTTTTAATATTATTATATTAATAAAGATGGGTAATAAGTTGTGAATGTCATTGTCGATTCAAATATGCCACCAAACAAGAAATTTCATATTTTTATTATTACTACTTATGAATAAAAATCGTATTGAAAGTTGAAAAGTACATATAGATATTGGTTTGTGTTAAATAATATACAGCTGTCATAGCTATACGTGTGGTCTCTTTTCGCTGTTCACCGACGAAACGCATTCTCCCCGAATCATCATCACCAACATTCTCTCCGTAATTTCTAGGGTTTCAATTTCACCATTAACATTCAATCGATTCACATCACATTTTCATACAATCATCTTCCCCAATCAATGTATTCATGAAAGACAGAGTTACAGACAAACTAACAAACCTCTTCTCCGATTCTCCTTCGTCCTCACCTTCATCACCCACCAGTGGATGTCATAAGGTACATTCTTTGTTCTGTATGTCCTACATTCGTATTGGATACATGCATGCGTTGTTTGGTTCGGATTTGGGAGCTAGAAAGCTCTGATCTGTTTGTTTGTTGTATTTTATGGTGGTTGAGATGGTGATTGGTGATCTCGTGTTGTTGTTTGAGTTTCTGTGGGTTTAGTGTTTGTTTGGGCTGATTAGATGATTTAGATCCATGTGGTTTAGCCATTGGCTAGTTCTCTGAACTGTTGGCTAATATTGCATTTGGCATTTTGGTGTTGTTAATTGAGTTTGATGATCTTCGATTATTTGTTTCGATTTTGTGGAGAAGAGGGGCAAATGTTTTGCCTGTTAGTGGGCACTAGCTAATTCACTCAACAGCAGATTTTTTAATTCTATTTAGAAAAGTTTTTTTTTTTGGTTGTTTTCTTTCAAAGTGGTTAGGGGCTTTCTGAATCAAGATTGATCTCTAGGGTAATAACACAGTTGTGCTGTTGTAAAGAGTAACGAGTATGGCGTCTCTATACATTGTTAGTGGCGTCTCTATACTGGTCCGTAAGAGTAGTTGTGTGATAGGAACAATCCAGACGATGAAAATAATCTTTTAGAAGAGTGGATATATTAGAACATGTAGTATAAAAATTTTGGTTTATATATGCACATATATATGTAGGTAGATCATGTGTCTTTGATCTAATGCTTGATCTATGATTGGGATTGTTAATATGCAGGGCAGGTCACCTGCGAAAGATGGCAGTTATTTCTCATCAGTGCTTTCTTTCATGCGTTCTTCAAGTGAACCCAATTCAAGAAAGCATGATAATCATCTTAAGCCAGTTCAATCACTTCCATCGAGATGGAATAGTAAAGATGTTTCATGGCAACACATGCCCTTAGATACATATGATGAGGATGAGGATGAGGACGACGACGACGACAAACCTGATCCCAATGAACGTAGTGTGACCCAGAGCTCTTTAAGGGAAGTTTCAAGTGCTAGAGAAGAGAATGGAGACCCGAGTTCTGCAGGGAGCACCAGCAGCAGCTCTGAAGCGTTTGAAGATGCAACCGAACCAAATACACCAATGAGAGCTCTTATCGATCTCACAAGTGATTCTTTTTTCATTTCTCCAGATTTATACCATTTTTTTCAGTCTTCACTTCCTAATATAGTGAAAGGTTGCCGATGGGTTTTGTTGTATAGGTAATATCTTTAAAATGTTACAAACTGAAGTTTGAAATCTTTTAAATTTGTGTGTTGACATGCATACTTGTATTTACTTTTTTCTTTCAAATTAAGGGCAGTACGTTGAGACATGGCATATCACTTCGCACGCTTATTAGGAAGAGCTCTGATCTTTCCGGTCCTTGTTTGCTGGTAAGTTTATGCTTACAAATTCAACAAGCTTATCCATCTTCAGAAACTTATGATGTCTCGAATTACTATTAGAGGTGACAAAATGGGCTGGTGGGCAATGGGTAATCTGTATTGTTCTTATAAATTAACTATATGAATGCAATGGGCCAGTCGGAGTTGTTGAATTAGGAGACTTAGGAGCTTAAATGCATTATGGATACACTTTAGGCTACACTTGACCTGTTTACTTTTCAAGTTAAGTATTTTATTAGTTAGGCATATACCATTACCCAAATACATTTGTACTGTTTTGTCTATATGAATGCAATGACCTGTACACTGTTCATAGGTAACTGGTGATACTCAAGGTGCTGTATTTGGTGGGCTGCTTAATGGGCCGTTGACACCTACTCCCAAGAGGAAATATCAAGTATAGCTGGTCCAGTACATTTGTACTGTTTTGCATATCTTTTCTTTCTTTTAACAGTTGTATGCAATAACTGAAAATGTAATTGTGTTTGCAGGGGACTCATGAAACTTTTGTTTTCACAACATTATATGGTGCACCAAGGCTGTTTAGACCAACTGGTAAGAATTTTATGTACACATGCAATAAAGAATACCTATTGACCAAATCATTATCTATAACCTGTTAAAGGACTGAGCAATCGGTTAAATTCTGTATGGTTGTATGTTCAGTTTGTAATTGAGCATTGGACACTCTTTTCAGGAGCCACTTGCGGTGCTTTTTTATCTAGAAACGGCCAGATGCGTGGGTCAGGTGGGTTTGGGAAATGAGTCAAAAGGGTTGGCCACACACGTTTTTGTCCAATTTCTAAATTTTTAGAAATAGTTATTGTGTTAGTCATGATTATAAAAAACAGTTGTATTACGTTGATTATTCATCTCTTTGAATAACAATTTAGGAGGATCTATGTATTAAAAATAGACTTCAAATGACTTTCAACCTGTTTGACCCTTCCTATCCATTCTCCTTTTAGTTATTTTTTACCTGTTTGAACTACTAATACACAACCCTAATCCACCCTTGCTTACGTATTTTAATTAAGAATTGCGATCTCTACCTATATCAATCTATTCCTATAGAGGTCTTGTTGGAAGTATTCAATGTGATAAATGTACTTACTAGGCTACCGTATCAATTAAGTTATAATATATGGATATTCAAGTGTTCTTGCAAAACCATAGCCCAAACGTTATCTTTACAATGCTCTATCGGGTTATCATGCTTACAAGCTAATTATTTCCATCTTTTGTTTTCAAAGGAGCAAACCGATACTTTTACATGTGTTTAAATGACCTGCTAGCACTCGGAGGAGGTGGGGATTTTGCCTTACGCTTAGATGGAGATTTGTAAGTTCTTTTTTGCATACATTTATAATAATTCTCTTTGCTCGAGTGTTCATAATGATATCATTAGATTCCACACTCCCAATTATGTCTTTCATATAAAAGGTTAACTGGAACAAGTGGACGTTGTGATACATTTGGAAACCAATGCTTGGCTCACAATGAATCATTCACCGTAAAGAACGTTGAGGTGATACTTCTACTCGTACTTCACAAATCACCCAAAATGAACTGTTCTATAAACGAGCACCAAGTCCCTGAATGTTGCTTAATCTTGATATGTGATTTGTTTACATGAAACAAAATTTTCACATTTTGTTAAAACTTTAAATAATCAAAATTACTGATGACAAATCAAGCTGGGCTTAAAACTTGTTAGCATACTACATTCCTAATTTTGCTTTGATTGTTCTCAAGAATCGATATATGTTTTCTTTCATCGCACCATATGTTGTCTTTTTATTTTCAATAGTATATAACGATCATTTTTTTTCTCCTTGTAGTTGTGGGGTTTCGCACATTCTTCTCGGTATCCTTAAAATAGAATACAATCTATAGTTGAAGAGAAATTTTATTCAGGTTGATTTATTTGAAGGACGAAACAGACTCCAAGAGGAATTCGTCTTGTAAGTTGAGTGTGTAGTAGAGTGCTTCAATTGTTCCATTCATTGTATTATATAAAATATATAATACCATCATTGAGATTTGACTATAGGCAGGATTTAGTACTATATCTACAGTTTTCTTGTTGTTATTACTATCCATTCATATAACTTTATCATAAAGTTTTAAAGGAATGAGTTCTATTTTTTTTTTATTCTGACCTTCTTTAAAGGAATAGGTTTTATGTGCAACTGTGAGAACATGTTACCAAAGAACAATCATGTTTAGCAGTCGTTTGTTGTTTAAAATAACAACTGACTAGTTGAAATTATGCACCTGATCTACTAGCATGGAATTAAGATTATATGGCCATTAAATAATCTAAGTAACAAAAATTAAAATTCACTTTACTATTGTTATCATAAGCAAATCTTACAAGCAAAGCTATCCTTAAGGTGTTAGAAGATAAAGATGGGAGCAATCTTCTCTTATCACAAAATGACAAATGACACAGGTTGCTTTGAGCATGACCTTCGGCTTACGAAAATATAAAACATTATTATAATTATCAAGGTTCGTTTGAGCAGGATCTCTGTTCTACAAAAAATATAAAAAAAAAACATTTTTATAATTATTAGAAACGTTTAAAGACCCATATTGTTTGCCTTAAATGAATATCTACTAATATTTTATTAAAGCCACTCAAAACTTTTTGACTATTAGTGTAGTTTTAAATTAAAATTCTATTTTGGTCTTTGTTTTTGGAAGTTTGCAAAAATTCTCAACAAAAGTTAGCAAAACTTTTTTAGTTTCACTTGATTTTCATTTAAACCAGACCCTAATAACCAATACCAAAATTTACTTTTAAAACTTTTTAAAAACATTAAATTCTTTTAAAGTTTAAGCCAAACAAAACAAATATAAAACTTGATTACTACGACTTATTTTTCAGGTTCTGTTAAATTAAGAGGTAGTCGGTGGAGGAAAAAAATCATTAAACAATAATCATATACAATAATTGCTTGATTCAGGCCATTCACTTTTAGAAGTTTTGAAAAATTTCAGTTTTCATTAAAAAAAGATGTTCTGTTTACCGTTGTAATGCACATAAGCGGTTTAGAGCATACAAAGTATTAAAAAAAGCAGCTTGTTAATTTGTATAGAGTATAAACACGACTCTTGCAAAATTAAGCAAAGATTCTAATAACCAATCTCATCAACATAAGATGCATAAAAATCTTAAAATTCTACATTCATAATACAAAACAACGTTAACTCTGAAACAATCCAGGACACTGACAGCGAGAGAAAAGAGCCATCTTCAAGATTCTTGCTCAGTTGCACCATCTTCTCCAGGCAACCCAAACAATCTAAGGTTCCGATCCATTGACCCGACTGCTATGTATTTTGCATCAGGGCCAAATCTTACAGAGTTGATCTTACCTGCATATACGATTTTACATGAATTTTTTTATAGCCAAAATGAAATTAGGAACAAAATAAACATTTCAATGAGATTTATACAACAGAAGGGAATATAACCTGTGCCAGACAAATCCGGGAATGTTTTAATACAGTTCCAATCAGACTTCACACTTGCGACTTGGAAAACTCTGTAGCAAGTATACAGTAAAGAAATTGTCATTATGAATGACCAAAATATGTAGTTGGTGGCACTTACACACGCACGTCACATTCTTTAACCAATACCAAGACCCAGAAATGTGTAGTAATTCGGGATCATATAAATGTAATCCACCATTGAAATGACACTGTAAAGACATAATAGAATCTAAAATGTGATGTGGCATGATGGGTGGGAGGTTAACGGGTAAAAATAGGTTGGGGTTGAAATAAGTCGTTTTTAAGACGAGTCAAAACAGCCCCAGCTTGGGCTGTCTCGCAAATCCTTTTTGCCATTTTTCAAAATATTGCATGATAATTCTAAATCTCAGAATAAAAACAAATAAGGAAATCATGTGTGTTAAAAAACGTTGAGTCTTTGAGTGACTTTTAAGTTGTTTCCCCAAATTTTGATTTGACCCAATTATTGCCATACGTTTAACTAAATGACTAACCTTATGTCTGAACCTCCTATAGCTAAGTAACTTCCGCTATGATCAAATTCCACTGCCAATAAATCAAGAATATAATATATATTAAAATGTATTTCAACGTTAAGAAACTCAAGTAAGAACCAGCAACCAAAATGAAAAACTAATATTTCAGAAATTGATTTTACAAAAGCTAGAAGATTGCCACAGGTTTTGCACCATAATATTCACATCATATAAGCTACATACGATAACATTGTGCAGACCATTAGCAAGAACGTGAATATAATATCTAAGTCGTATCCAGGATGCATGGTTTTAAAAAACGGTTGAGTCGTGCGCCTCGAGGCGAGGCGCCTAGAAAACGAGTCTGAGGCGCCGCCTCAGTGGATTGTTTTGTACGTGCGCCTCATGCACCTGAGGCGTAAGCCTCCCGCCTCAGGTGCGCCTCAGGTGCGCCTCAGGTGCGCCTCAGAGGTTTTTTCACTTTGTTTTTGATGTTTTAGACTTTTTGTATCAGTTTCAAATATTCCATGTCTTTTTAATGTATGTTTTTTGATGTTTTTATGAATCCTATAATGAAATTAATCTGTATTTTATTTTTTATAAGATATATAATTTTTATATTTATTTTTTAATTCCGCCTCGGGCTTACGCCTCGGCTTACGCCTCGGGCTTACGCCTCGGTTCGCCTCGAGGCTTACGCCTCATGAGGCGAAGGGAAAACGCCTCGAGGCTCGATTCCGTACTTTTAAACCTTGCCAGGATGCAAAATTTGATGATGTTTTTAGTTGCAATGTGTGAACAAAAAGATTGCCAACACAACAGTGACGAGTCAAAAAGTCCCCCAGAAGGATTGGTATCAACTAGTCAAAGGCAAAACACTATATGCAGCAAAATAGATCAGTTTGGGTAACTAGACAAACATGCTGGTTTGGGTTGACCCACTACCATTTGTTCTCTTATTCTAAATATCATAAACGAATATAATATACACTTATAGAGTTACAGAAACTGTTATTATAATAGTGTAAATCTTTCATTTTGTCATTGGCTACTTTCACCCACCAATCCCATTTAACCTATTTCCCTTTCCGTTGAGTTTTTGAAGGATTTGACCCATTAGGCCATTAGCATTAAATCAAGCCCACTCAACACATTTGCACATAGACAAGTTGAATTGCCACCCCTCCATACACCAAATAAACCTCAAGTCTCAAGGACTATCTTTTCAAGTATATCTTCTAAGCATAAAATAATAGGAACCTAGATTTTACCAGATTGTGTAGGGGTATTCTCATCATATAGTGAAAAAGTCCTGAAGTTTCTCAGTTTACGAAGATCCCACAACTTAACACCATCTTGAGCAGCAGTCTGACAAAACAAATCAATTTTTAGTGCATATCCAGCTAAGCAACAACTTCCATGAGGCTTATTACAAGAGGTGCACTTACAGCAAGGAAGTAACCATTCTCTGAAAAAGATATTGCTGTAACTGCCCCAACATGCCCATCAAACCTTGCAACGTTCGCCTGCAATAGAAAAGATATATGATGACTCGTGTAGAGGTAGCAATGAGCCAATGATGATCCATTTACTTGTAAGTTGTGACTGGGTAAGATTAAAGACTATAGTTAAGATGAAACCAGTTAAAAAAATTTTTGGCTAAAACAGTTTGAAGTTACCCAAAGTGTATTTTTAACACACAAATCAACGTAGATCATTTTGTTCAAAAACTAGATTACAAATGATATAATATAAACTTATTTAATCAAAGTTTATACACCACAATTTATAGAAAAAATCTTTTGAAATAGAGAAGAATTTTGACTCATCTCAATCGACTCGTTTCAACATGTACCAGAAATCACCAGTATGACCCAAGCCAGCCGCCTGGAAAGTATGAACCCACCCGTTTGCCTGTTATACCTGACTCTTGACATCCCAAATTTTAACGATAGCCCCCGAGGTGCCAGTTCCAAGAATGAGACCATCAGGATGAAAAGCTGCAGATGTATAACCCTCAGACGGAGATGAATCCTCAACCTACAGATTAAACCCAAATAAATAATAATCTTAGCCTACAGATTAACCCAAACAAATTATAAACTTAGTAAGAGACCATTAATTATAGAACAATGTGTTCCATGTAGGAAAAGAAAAAACCTGTGCAAGGCATAAGCCTGATGATAACTCATAGAAGCACCATGAACTGTCAAGAGAAGCTGTCACAAAATAGTTATTTGTAGCATGAACAGTCACAGCTTGCACCTGGCCAATAAATACATGAATTATTTTTAAATTTCAAGATACTCAAAGGGGGAGTTGGGCTGCCATTAACAACTCTTTGCAAAATCTAAATATTTGTCAATGACACTCAATTAGATAAATAAAATACTTGTACTTTTTGATTAGCCTATTGAAAAATATCAAATGGCAGAGTCGTCCAATGCGCGGGAATGTAACACAGTATAAGATTACTTTTTCACAAACTACAACCGAAAAGCATTGTAACTACAACAAAACCTCGATAAATGAGTACCCATATAACAAAAGAAAATATTTGTTTATTGAGGTTATTTATTTATCGATAACGATACTAGTACTAATAAGCTAATAACAAATCAGGACCGAATAAAATTATTCATTTGACATGGTTGATTAATTAATCAAGGTTTATACTGAATATACAATACTAAATGTACATTCCACAAAGAAACTCATATAATTATGCTAAATATTAAACTTGTTAGTTTACTAAACACCTTGGGATCATACATAATAACCATAGTTGTCAAAGGCGCGAGGCGCACTCAAGGCACAAAAAAAGCACATGCCCAAGAAAAGCAAGGCGCGATAACAAAAAATAATAAAAAATATATTCAATAGGTATATAAAATAAATATTACTAACTAATTATACTTATAAGGCTATTATAATTAGCCATTTAAATTATTTTAACCAATGTAAAAAAATATAAAAATCTTTTAAGTAATCAGATTTTAAGAAAGTGTAACAAGTTGGGAGACTAGTAGCTTTTCGAAAAAAATTCTAGAAAACTAAAAATATCTAGCAATACCTAACCACAAGAAAAATAATACAGTTAAATTCGATTTTGCTCCCCGAAGTTAGATGAAAATATCCATTTTCCTTCAAAAGATTAAAACATCAATTTACCTCCAAAGGTTTCATAAGATGTTTCAATTCAGTCCAATAGTTCCATAAGTTGTTTCAACTTGAATCCAAAAAATGAAACTTCTGGACTGAAATTGAGACAAATGAAGAAACTTTTGGACTTAAATTGATATTTTTAAACTTTTGGAGGAAAATAATTCCTTTTTTCAAACCTTAAGGAGTAAAATTGAAATTAACTCAAAATAATAATAAAAAGTACAAAAAATCAAGTGAAATCTACTACAAAGCTTCTGCCAAATTTCATAGACCAATGGACTCTAAACATAGTACATATTACTCCTTCTCTCATCGTCTTCTTCTTTCTTTTTTTCTTCTTCTTCTTTCACTCTTCTTCATCCTTAACTACATAGGCTGGTTCAAGGATGTTTTAGGCAGACCAATTTTTTATATTAAGACATGCTTTGACCAGAACTTAGCCAGAACTTACAGGTTCTGGCCGGAATCTGGCCAGAGCCTCGCCGGAACCGCGCCTGGACTGCCATGAGGCGTTTTTCATGTGCTGCGCCTTGCCTGAGTGCCTAGGCGCGCGCCTAATGCGCCTTTGACAACACAGATAGTAACCTTCCTTCAATATCACATTTATTAATACCATACAAGCATCACCTTTTACCACAAGGTTACATGCTGCTTGCCATTATGTCTTTTCCTATCCTTGATACAGTTACATAACATCTAGCATTGTTTGTTTTAAATGGTTTCTATGATTTTATGCTGTTTTATACATTTTAATATTTCATATGGTGATATCTTATTATACAATTTTACACTAATGTACTATTCTGATAATAGCACATTTGATTATAAGCAAAAAATTATATTGAAAGGTTTCCATTATTTAAAAGAGGGTGACACCTTAAACCTACACTTCTCAGGAGTAATTTTGTATATGTATAAAAAAAAGCTACAGACAAAAGACTTCTGAAGCCAATTTAAGAAAATAAGTAATAGCAATTTACTAAATAAAGGTAAAAGCACTCCATCTATGTAGAGAAAAGAACCCATGGTACACATTGTAGAAGCGGCGCACCTACCGACAATGGGTAGTTAAAAGCTGTATTTACGTCATATGATTGTATCTACTTTACTATGTTAGTATCTGAATTAGAAAAAAAAAAGCACTTCAGGTAAAATGGCCTAATTACCTCAGCTGTATGATCCCTTAAGACATGCTTACAATCGTAATTTCCATTTTCAGATCCTTGCCACACACGAACTGTCTGCACACACAAAAGAAGAAACTTTAATGCCAAAGATAATAACAGATCCACTAAGCATCTCAATTTTAGTCATCAAACAAACTCAAAAGAAGTATTTGCTTAATGTGTTCCAGTTGAAAGTTACTATTATAGCTTGTCCCACCTCCTATGTTTTCATAAAATCCAGGTAGCAACAAAGCAAGTAAAGGAGCGGGAGAAAAGTTTACTAAATATATGTAATAACCTTTTAGTTCCAAGCCTAGAAAGTTAAAAATCAAACTCCTAGAGAACCAAAACTAACTCCTAGAGGACAGAAACTACTTCAAAAGAATAGAGAATGGTGAATAAGCTTACCTTGTCAGCTGAACCAGAAACAACCAACTCACCATCAGCCACAAATTTGACACTGGTAACCTAATAAGCAAAGGGCAACAGAAATTCAAAAAAATTAAGTTAACAAGATCTAAACATGACATTAAATTTTACTTTTTACCAAATAGTGAACAGCACCTTCTTTGAGTGGCCACTGAGTGTAGATGAGATCTCCCCTGAAGATCGATTGAAGACTACAGCATTCGTGTCAACTCCACCAGTAACAATAAGATCCTAATGTGCAAAATATATTATTCTTCATGCAACAAAAACCAGGTTCATATTCTAATGGAAGGATGCCTGGAACAAACTTTTTTAACTAAAAATATAAAAAGACTCCTAAAACTAAAAAAGAAACTAACAGTTCTAGTTGAAACATACTAAAGATTAGCAAGCTTAATGACAAAAAAGATCCAAGGAGATTTGGAACTTGAATTTAAAGTCTCCTCGTAGTGCTGAGTGCACACGGATAAACTTCAAGCATGTGACTAGAGAGTAAGTAACCCACTCTTTATACTCTTCAGAAAGAACCAACAAGAACTACAGCTACAACTACAATAAATCTGAGAACAGAAATCAACCAAAAGTATTGATATTTATCATCCCTCGCAATCACTTCTAAGATTCTAAAGAGCAAATTGACCAGTGGATGCTCAATTCTATGCAAAACAAGATATGTCCAAAAACCAAGTGGACACTTCAAGATAAGACAATAAAGAAGAGATGCAATAAATGCAGTTCAAACTAAAAATGTGTACCTTGGATTGATGGATATCAATAGATAAAATGCCAGCTTTGTTTGTTTTGTGAAGAGGGTAACTGTTAAGCTGGGTAAATCTCTCAATAGCATCCAAGGGAGCCAATGAAGAAGGAATCTGAAAAAAAAATTATTAATGCCAACTTAACTTCAAGCTTCTAAATTCCATGTTGGTACTTCAACCACCCCCATATTTTAAAATGCAACAACCTTTCTTGGTAGAAAGAATCAACTTCATACCTGTCTTTTCTTCCTTTGCTGTGAAAGTGCAGCATTGCATTCGGTTAATTCAGTAATAATATTGGCTGATATTCCTGGCCGAATTTTCTTACCATCAGAACCCAAGTCATCCTCAGCACCTGTCAAACCAAATAGTTGATTAAATTAATCCTTAAAAGAAAAAAAATCAAAATACAATAACCAAAATCAAAGAAACCTCTTTTCCCATTGCTTAAAGCAGATGCATTTGCTGTCACTGCTGTTGCTGCTGGCATTGGTGCTTGCCTTTCTAAATGTGCCAACATTGCCCTGGCTTCATCAAGTTCTTTCTTTAATCTTGCAATTACACGGCAAGCTGAATCATGCTGCCAATACAGGTGTCAAGTAGTGGTAAACACATGACTCAAAAACTGGAGAAAAACTACAAACTGCATCAAAAACTTTGATTTTATATTTGTTAGCAGTTTGGTTTCAGTGGCTGCCAATACATGTGTAAAGTAGTGGTAAACAGAAGACTCAAAAACTGACAAAAAACTACAAACCGCATTAAAAACTCTGATTTAAAGTAGTAGTCAAAAAATGGGTTGTCCAGTTATGGGTTAGCAAGTCCCAAAACAAAACCAAAACAAACCAAAACCAAAACACACCAAACTCATGGAATACGTGTATGTTAATATCTCTACAAGCAAGTTGTTTTTTTCTCTGCAAAGTGCAAAACTTCAACTCTTTTCTTTTCAATGCATTGTGTGGTTTAGTTTAGTTATGGTGCTATTTAATGAACTAAAGTAACTAAAGCTTAAGAACCCTTGCACATTATACTATAAAGTAGATGGCACAAGAAAAATGTAGTGAATTTGGAGTTCAGAAATAAAGCTGTAAAGTGTTTAATTATTTTATTTAGATTGAAACAGATGTCTTAAATATGAAATATAATGTACAAGTTTTAATGCTGAGGTTACAGGTTTGATATACAATCTTGAAGCATTAGCGAACGCAGTACAAAGAGGAAACAACCGGTGTTTCTCAGTATCTAAAGCAAAGTATTACCCTGCCTTCCTTCAATCAAATGTGTATACACAGATAATATAAGATATATAATCACCTCAGTTGACTTTTAAGAAATCGCTGCAAGGCTTAAGTGTGTTTGGTGAAAGGGACAGAACGTTTACGAATGAGAAAATGGGAATGAAACTATTAGATGTTAGTTTTAAGGTTGATGTGTTTGAGAAAACCCATACACAAGGATTTAAGTAAACCATCTAAAACGCAAGGTTTTGTAAAACCAATCTTATTCTCTCCCCATACACACACATATCATACAAAAGACCTTTTTATGTGTACAAATTATGCAGTGGTGCATATTTGTAATGTATATCATCATATAGACTGAAAGCACTGGGAGGAATATGATATGCTGTCGTGAGATATGTCACACATCCTAGTTTCAGAAACACTAGATATGAAACCAAGGCTTGCCAAATAATTTAAACAGTTAAACAGAAAATAAAATTTGAAAATTCTAATGTGAACAAGTGGTTGCAAACACTACCTGGTATAAACAATGACTAAGCTCTTGCCTTGTCGTATGTAGTTGTTGCTCTGATGCAAAAGCAGATAACACCAAAGCATCCCATTCCTGTTGCCAAATACAAAGAACAACAAAACACATGATAGTTACACTTACAACAAGTTAATTAAAAACAAGATTCTTAATAACATGTTTCAGTTAGCCCATCAAAACGACGCAGACATACAAATACCGCACCAGTCATAAAAACTAACACATAATGCAAGCTCAAGTGATGAACCAAATACATCTAACACATACATTCTGGAACATTCCAAGCATCCCAGGAATACTCGCAGCCTGCACTGGTCTTGGTTTCACCACCTGCATATAAATCAGTTTAAACCATAAGCTTCCATGAACAAGAAATGATCAAATAATCAAATAAAGAATACAAAGTTAAGCTATAAAAGTCATAAGAGACGAACCTTCCCAGTTTTAACCGGAACAAGGTCATCCATAGTCAAACCTTCCCCAGTTACTGGACACTTTCCATAATCCTAAGTCAGAACCAAATAAAAAACGTCAAAAATATCAAAGCAATCTTCATACAAATTTTGCTGCAGTTTTAAAACCAAAACCTTTCTGTTCTATGTTCCATACGAATTGCATACTTGAGACTATCTACACCAAAATCTGAAACCAATAGTCAATCTATATCCATATTTTCGTTTCAACAGTTCAATTTTGAATTTCTACAACAACTATCCCAAACTCTAGACAACACGAACAAAACCAAATGATACCAAATCAACATAAACCCTAGCAACGAAAACGAACTCACGAGTATGTATCTTTCGATCAGCCGCTTCTCGAACAGCAGTCCGGATGTCTTCGAAACAACAGGCTCTTCCGGCGCCTCCCCAGAAACTGTGGCGACAACATAGAGCAACAAAACGTCAAACAGATCGGATAAACAGCAGCTAAAATGATAATGATGAGATTGTAAGTGATGTCTGTATGATTATATGCAAGAGATTGATGCTTACTTGAACAAATCATGGTGCAATGGGAGCTAGGGTTTTACAGTCGATAATCGCCGCAGTGGAGAAAGTGGTGATGAGGAAGCGGGAGATTAATGGATCGGATGTGGTTCTTCAGGGTGGAGAAAACACCCGATGAATGGTGGTAAAAATGACTATAAAACCCTAGAATTTTAAGAAAAATAATAATTTTTTTGTTCTTTATCACTAGATTTTATTATTTTTTCTATCTAAAAGGGTTGTTTTTGTAGATTACTAAGATTGTATAGTAATTAGGGTTATTTGTGTACACTAGTTAAAATGATTAACAATTAAAATACCTGCACTACATCCCTCTCTTGAAGAATCATCCGTCAAAAATTTTACCCCGTCGACCATTTGTTTTTACGGTGAAATTTGTTACCCACTGCCATCGATAGAACTGTTGCCCAAAGGCATCATGTTGTTGAACAGGTCACGTGAATCCACATGTTTAATCCATCTTAAAGCAACAAACATGTATCATGATTTAATCACTAGTGTTCTTCAAAAGAGAGCACTTATTTAGTGGAATGGGAGAAATGAACCATGGAACTAATGTTGCTATGACTTTGCCTTGGGATGAAGTCAAGGAACGTATGATTTGGAAATTCTGCCAGAGGAATGAAATCAAGAAGCTGGAAGAAAGTGGAGAGAACTTAACCTACACCAATAAGTTCCGTGAGATAAGTCTGTTGGTTCCCCGATGTGGTCACTTTTCTCTCTTCGGGCTTCCGAGAAATATACCGGTGGTCTACCAATGCAAATCCAAGATACCGTTTTAGGAAGAAACCCTACAACTCTGGAGGATATTATCCGACTAACTGCCCAGTTAACTAACAATCATGTAGAGGTTGGGTCATTGACCAGAAAGGGTAGTAAAAAACCAACTGATAAGACAAATTCCAAACAATCAAGGAGCATAAACCTGAATCCTCTACGAACAAGAAGAGGAATGCTAAGTCCCAAAACTTTGTTGTGGTTACCCTTATTATGTAGGTTAACCAAGTCGCTCCGACATAGCAACTAGCTTTTGTTAATCAAGTCCCAGCAAAGAAACCTTATACGGGAACCTTCCCGCGGTGTAACATTTGCAAGTATCACCATCCTGCCAATACATAGTGTCGTCGGTACACCAACTGTGGTCATTTTGGTCATACCTTAACGTGTTCAGGAATTAGGGGTGTTCAAATTTGGATATTCGAAAATTTCGTATTATGGATTTCACTATCGGAATCTAAAAATATTCGAATTTCGGATATCTGAATTCCAAAAACATTTTGTTATTTAATAATTTTTTATAAAAATATAATAATTTTTAATGAATTTTTCTGGGATATCCAAAGTTTTTATTAAAATACCCGGAATATCTGAAAGTATCCTAAATATTTAATAGATATTTATTATGTATAATTTTTTTAAAATTATTTCAGATATCCGAATATCCAAAAATTCTCAAAATCACTATTCAAATCCGAATCCGAAATTTCGGATATCCGAATTTCGGTTTTCGTATATTTCGGAATCGGTTTCGGATCGGATATTTTTGAACACCCCTAGTAGGAATGTTGCTAAGGGTTCGATCAACGCACGTATTGCTTAACCTTCTCCTGCTATTACTCAAGGCCGTCCATGTTACCAATGCGATGATTCAAACCATTTTCGAAACCGATGCCCTCAACTTGCCAACACTGAGATCTTAAACTCATATCTTGCACCAAAGCTCAAAAGTACCTCTGCAATCATTACGCGGCTTTCTTAGCTCATGTTATGAAAATGGAAGGGAAATCAAAGAAGATTAAAGACATTTCGATTATTCAGGATTTTCCTGAAGTTTTTCCCGATGACTTAATCGGTCTTCCTCATGTTCATCAAGTCGAGTTTAGAATTGATATTGTGTCTGGTGCAACATATGTGGCAAAATCTCCCTATCGTCTTGCACCGTTTGAGATACAAGAGCTTGCTAGCCAACTTCAAGAGCTTTCTAACAAAGGTTTCATTCGTCCAAGTTCCTCACCTTGGGAGCTCCAGTTCTGTTTATGAATAAAAAAGATGGTTCCATTCGGATATGCATCGATTGTTGGGAGCTCAACAAGCTTACTGTAAAGAATCAATACCTCTTACCGAGAATTGACGATCTAGGAGCTTCTCATTTCTCCTAGATCGATCTTCATTCGGGTTATCATCAGCTTCGAGTGCACGATGATAACATTTCCAATACAACTTTCCGTATAAGATATGGCCATTTATGAATTCATGTTTAATCATTTTGTTTTGACCAATGCACATGTTCTTTTCATGGATTTGATTAACGTGTACACAACAAATTCGTGATTGTTTTCTTCGATGATATTCGGATTTACTGAAAGTCCAAATCTAATCATGAACAACATCTCCGTTTGATTCTTGAACTTTTGAAGAAGGAGAAACTCTATGCTAAATTTTTCAAGTGTGAATTTTAGTTAAGAAAGTCCAATTCCTTGGTCACATTGTAAATGATAAAGGAATTCACATGGATACTGTAAATATTGAGGCGGTGAAGAATTGAGAAGAACCTAAAATTTGTTCATCAGTCGATTTTGCCGGTTATATATGCATGCATATGTAAATATATATACTACTTATTCATGTGTTTGAACCTGCATATACGATTACCCGACCTAAACTATATCTTAATCAAGATTTAAATCTAAGAATTTATAATTTAATAGTTATAAATATAAGTAATGAATTTACATAAATTTGATAAATATGCTTAATTATCCATAATGTATAAATACATATACGTACACAGACTATTACTAACAAATATTGTTCGAGATAATATTAGTTTCGAACTACTGTTATAAATTATTATAACCACTATTTGTATACGCATGACTATCATTACAATTGCTAATAATAATATTTTATTTTATTTAATATACATATGACTATACAACATCTATTAATAATTTACAAGTAGTGGTAGCTATACAATTTATTTTATAATATTATTACTAGTATCATTATCATTTTTCTTTTAATGTCTTGAGGACCTATGCTATTATTAAATATTCATACGTGTTATAATAATTCTAATAATAGTTTGAATATCATTATTAAATACAACACTACCTACATATACTATCCATATTATTTTCAAGAGCTAAAAATATATATTGTCTTGATATAACATACACATATATCCATTTATGTATATGCATACACCCTCTTATACAAGTAAATATGAATAAGCAACTAAAGTTTCTAAAGTTTAACTATGAAAACAAATACAAATTTTAGAAAATCTAATATTGATCTAAATAACTTATATAACATTATCCAACTTGCAACACAATAATAATCATCATCGATTAACATACTTCAACAAATCAATAAAGCTCAACCACACAGGCGATAACATTACTGTATTGTTAAGGACTGACGATAGGTGTGCAATTAGGGTTACAATGGTGAATTCCTGCACATGGTTATGAGGTTTCAACGTTGATATATGGATACTTTTAAGAGAAACCAAGTGAGTTTTTGCAACCCCTTTTTATTCACTTTCTTGGGGTAAAAAGTATGCCCGTTTTATGCGATGCACAGTTATTTAAATTTCTTTACTATTATGCATACGCACCGACTGTTAGTATTACACAACCATTAATTCTGTATAAATCAACGGATTGTATGGGTAGTACTACTTAGAGAATTCCCCATGCTTACTGTGTCATATTAATAGGTAAACAAACACTAAGGCAAGTAGTGTTGCGGAACCTATATTGTCGACACGACATATTATTTGCATATATTTATTCTTTGATAGTTCGGGTGTTACTATTTGTCACAATCCGATCGATGGCGAAATCATCGGAGCGAACGAATGTAAATCGATTATTCATAGCACTTGAAATTGAATAAGTTGAAATAATATTAAATGAAAGTTCTATTGATAAATAATAATCAAACAATTCGTTACAACCAAACAATAACTCAGATAATCATAATAAATTGTCTTTATTTTTCTAAGTCTAAGTCATAAGGTGAGCATGTAAAAGTTCATTAAACTACATTTCCTGATATCATGTGAAAAATTAATGAGATAACTAATTAGACGATGAGTAAACACAGGTTTTGCATATATATATATATATATATATATATATATATATATATATATATATATATATATATAATGTTTGAAACAATTCAATTCACATGACAATGTCAATGACTTATTGTGCAACAGTGTAACATAATAAACAACCCAAACACAATCAAACTTAGTGACTGAATTGACTTGCTCTACAAACAAAACATTATGATAGTATATATGAATCCGGTTCCAATTACAACTCGAATATTCATATATGATGGGTTTGTCAAACCAATAGATCTATCATAGTTACCATGGTTGCATGAATTAATGATTGTGTTATTATCTAGTTTATCTAACTATGAACACATAATTGCAAGTTATACCATAACTTGCAAGACATGTTATGTTATTACTTGCAATTATATGTTCATAGGTAGATAAACTTGACGATAACACAATCATTAATTCATGCAACCATGGTAACAATGATAGATCTATTGGTTTGACAAACTCACCCCATTTGTTTAGTCACGTGGTGACTGGAACTGGAATCATTCATTCTATAAGGCTTCGTCTGCGAACCGAGTTAATTCAGTCATTAGGTTTGATTATGTTTGTTTGTCTTTTATGTTACGCTATTGCATTATAAGTCTTGACATTGTCATGTGAATAAAATTTTTTCAATCATTCTAATCAATCTATATATGTATGCAAACCTATGATTACTCATCGGCTAATTCGTTAGCTGACTTGTTATTTTGCATATGATTTCAGGAATGCTGATTAGAGAACTTGTTCATGCTCATTTAGGACTTGGACCTAGTTTAATAAAAGGCTTTTATTATATTTTATTTGGATTATTGTTTAATTGTAATATATCGTTTGATTAGTATCATTCAATAAAAATGGCATTTAATACTATTTCAACGTATTTACTACCATGTGCTATGAGCAATCGACTCACATTCGTCCGCCCCGATGATTTCGCCGTCTGTCGGGGTGTGACAGATTGGTATCGGAGCCATGGTTATAAGGAATTAGGTTATTAGAAATGTAATGACCTAGACTATAACTAAGAGCCTTGCACATGAGTCCTCTCATGTATTTTATATACTTAGGATTTTATGTGCCTTATATGCTTAGACATGATTATGTGATTATATGCCTTATGTGATCATTCTTACACCTTGATTTCAATCAATGCGCACATAATCTCAAATCATATCCTAATGCAATATGTGCCTAAATCAACTGGTTTTCAAATTTCAAATTTCGAATTGTTATTCATGGTTTTCAAATCTCATTAAAGTCCGTGTCCTATAACTAAAAACATGCAATGCTGGAAGAATTGGATACCTGTATCTAGAGGTGTTCTGTCTAGGCAAGGTATTCATATAAATCCAAATCAACCGATGGATCTCTTTACCTTACCTGGGAACCCTTGGGGTGAGTGTCCACTTATAGGTACGCATGTCTTCATTAAGGTTGTGGTTGACCTAATACTTTGATAAGTTGACGTATTCACTTTGGTTTGTGAACCAAACAATTACACTCTGAACATCTCATTGTTATTTTGAATAATTTTATCATTATTTTGTTTAATGAAATTTTAAAACTTATTATCCAATTCCCAATTAAGCCTCTTAATAATCTTTTTGAATGTCTTCCCATCAAAACCGTTCATATTCCGGAAAACTCATTACAATCGATTCTGTTATTCGAATTGTTTTCTTAATGCAACTTGGAAAATCTCGATGTCATAGTAAGCATGAATTGGTTATCTAAGAATCATGCTAAAGTTGTCTGCTTTGAGAAACTATCTGAATTTCTCTTTCATCCAGAAGTGTCTTAAACATATTTCTCATGTTCGTCAATCCGAGTCTCGTATTGATCTTATGCTTGGTGCTTCATTCATGACAAAACCTTTCTACCGTCTTGCATGCAAAAAGTTTGTCAGCCAAAAGTCCAATCAAATTAATGATTCTATCCGCTTTGTCAAGAAACTTCCAAATATCCTCACCTTTTTACATGAGCCTCCTTGTGATTAAATTTCGGGACAAAATTTTCTAAAGTAGGGGAGCCTGTAACAATTGCCTTATTTTGAAAATGAAAACTCGAACCTGTTGGGTCAATTTTGTTAATCAAACACATTATTAAACTATTTTACTCATTTTGGTGATTCGAAGCAATAAATATATTATTTAATTATTTTTTTGTGAATTATATTATTTGATTTTTCATTTATTATATCATTTAATCAATTTATAATAATTTCATAAATTATTAAATTAAATTTTATAAAGTTATAAAGTTTTATATGTCATTCATGAGTTTTAACTATTAAATTTAAATAAATAATTAAACCATAAAGCTTTTATAAGATTTGTAAAAATTTATAAAATTTTATAAATAATTTGATTTATTATGATTTTAAAGTTTAAGGTTTAATTTGTAAATCTTAAAACTTGAATTAAAAGACTTTTTACATAAAATAACAAAAACATAAAACAAAAGGGACCAAATTGTAATTTTCTTAAAATATCCAACCCCCCCCCCCCCCCCAACCTCGACCCACTGTTTTTCCGGCCAAACTTCCGCCGGTTATCCGGCAGAGTTAAATCCTCCCAATCCGATCCAAATTAACCCAATCGAAACGGTCGTCCACTTCATGCACTTATTTCGAACTCGTTAAATCCTTCCAATCCGACCCAAATTAACCCAATTGATATTCATTGTTATTATATTTCATTCTAAATTCAATTCAAGACATACTATGTTATTGCTTGCAATTATGTATTCATAGTTAGAAAAACTTGACGATATCTCAATCATTAATTCGTGCAACCACGGTAGCAATGATAGATCTATTGGTTTGACAAACCCACCCCATTTGTTTAGTCGCGTGGTGATTGGAACCGGAATCATTCATTCTATAAGGCTCCGTCTACGGACAGAGTTAATTTAGTCATTAGGTTTGATTGTGTTGGTTTGTCATTTATGTTACACTATTGCATTATAAGTCTTGACATTGTCATGTGAATTGAATTATTTTCAATCATTCTAATCAATCTATATATGTATGCAAACCTGTGATTACTCACCGGCTAATTCGTTAGCTGACTCGTTATTTTGTCATATGATTTCAGGAATGCTGATTAGTGGACTTCTTCATGATCATTTAGGACTTGGACCTAGTTTAATAAAAGGGTTTTGTTATATTTTATTTGGATTATTGTTTAATGTAATGTATCATTTGATTAGTATCATTCAATAAAAATGGCATTTAATATTATTTCAACGTATTTACTACTATATGCTATGAGCAATCGATTCACATTCGTTCGCCCCGATGATTTCTCCGTTGGTCGGGGTGTGACAGTGGTGGTGCTACGATGGTTACGGTGGTGGTGATGATGCGATGGTTGCGGTGGTGGTGGTGCTGCGATGGTTGTGGTGGTGGTGGTGTTGCGGTGGTTGTTGTAGTGATGGTGGTGCAATGTGCGTAGAGTGAGAGAGATATGGAAAATGGGTTTTATGGTGGATCTGCGATGACTTTACGTTGGTTGTGGTGGTGGTTGGTGATGATGGTTACGCCGGTTGGAGATGGGTGGTGGAGATGGGTGGTGGTGGTGGCTGGACATTGAGAGAGAAAGAAGTGTGTGTGGGTTTTGTTATGGACTTCAAAAAAATTTGAATATATTTGAATATTTAGTGGAGTTCAGCTACCGTTAGCAAAAGAATAATTTATATTCTAAAATAATCTCACTATGTTAAAATGGGAATGAAAATATCATTAAAAAGTTAGTTAATTAATTACTAAATATAATATTGAAATTAAGTTATTTGTTTAAAATTTGATATATAATTGGTGAGATCTAATTTTTTTTATTAAAACGTTATGCTTTTATTTTTTTATTTTTTTGTATGAAATTTTCACTGCTTTTAAAGGTTTTCTTTGCGTTAAAGTGTGTTTATGTTTATTGATATTTAAACATTTAAATGGTTCATTTGAAACGTTAACTCTTTCGTTCTTTAATAGTTTTTTTACCTCTGTTAACACAAGGATCAAAGTTTCAAAAAGAACACCTCAAACCTAAAAGAGCCCACGACAACGCGTGATCTTAATATCTAGTTTAATTTATTCTAAAATATAGTTTAAAAAAGGTTTGAGGGTGCCCGGGGTCGAACCCGGGTTCCCCATGTGATAGTCAAACGTATTAACCGATGGATTGAAAGCCCAATTCTGGTTTATATATACCCTGCGTTCTTTAAAAACATTGGTTAAATAGTTTCACCAATTCTATGAACCCTAGCTTTCAATTTGATCCAAATTGAACATATACTTGATACAGTTTACTTAAATAAACATAGGAGTTGGATTCCCTATGTTTAAACGAATGTATGCGTGTGCAATTTACCTTTTTGAAAATCGATTTGATGATGAACAACAGATTGATAGTCACGACTTGTGTGAATTTGATTCGAGATGATAGAGATGATAATAATCTAATTAACTGCACATGTAGCTTTCTTAAATGATGACGATGAGAAGCCCTTGATCAATTGAGAGTTATGATGCTCTGAAGATGGTTGTCGACTAGATTACATGTCGCGTTGCAATGTGAGAATCAAATGTGATGTATGTGTGTGTTGTAATCGAAATTGTGTGTTAAGATAGATTGAAAGGATCAATTAAAGCATTTACCCTCTGTTAGATAGTTTTAATTTCACCTATTTCATATTAGTCGAGTTATGACATTTGATTCAGGCGTCTCTACTCGAATTGTTGAATGATTAGGCTGTTACGAGTGTAATTGATTGTGTGCTTGAATCAGATTTGATTAGTAATATGTTTCTGGTCAATTGAATTGAATTATTTGATAAGAATTAGGTTGAAACAAATTTGAGGTTTGAATACAATTTGGTTTCGAGATGGAACATCAATAACAAAAGATAATTTCGAATTTGAATGTGCCTTAACATCGAATCTGGTTCGTTAACGGATTTACATGGTTTGATTAAGTTTAAATCGATTAATTTTGTGGTTTTGGGGTCACCATATTTTGGTCTTGGGTTTGGCCGGAGAAAATCGACGGGGGAGGGGGAAACATTGGGTTTTCTTTAAAGTAAATTACACTTTGGTCCCTGAGATTTTAAGCGTCAACATTTTATGTATAAAACTCTTTAAATCAAGTTTCCAAAATTACCTTTTTAACCCAAACTTTATAAAACTCTTGATTTTATTAATTACCAAATTATTAACTTATAAAACTTTATAAACATTTTATATATTGTGTAACTTTGAAATTTTGTTATTTATTTTAATTGGATAATTAAATCTCATAAATATTACAATCTTCCTAAAATCTATAAAAATCTGTATTAAAATTATAAAATTATATTGAATTGAATAAATAATAAAATTATTGAATTAAAACACCAAAATAAGTAAAATGACTAAAAAATGAATTTGATTTATAGAATTGAGTCAAACGTGTTTGGGTTTACATTTGAAAATGGGCCAAATATTAAACTATTTGGAAATTCAATCCATAACAGACGGGGATTGGATAACCGTTGTAAGGTTATATTAGAAGACTAATGCAACCAAACAAACCAAAACAACCAAGAAACTTCCTGCCTGCATGCAGTAATGTACAAGGTAGAAGTTACTTTGGAAGTTTTACACTCATCACAGAAATTATTCTAAGTGTAAAATCTTCCGAAGCCAAAGACCAAATCTTCCGAAGCCAAAGATGAAGTCTTCCGAAGCTTCAAAGACAACGTCTTCCGAAACCAATGAAGTGAAGACTGATTTCTTCCGAAGACCGTGAGGACATGCTTTCTCTGATCTACTTTTTCATAAAGCTGACTTACTTTCCGCTGCAACTCTGAAGACTCACCAACTTATACAAGTTGGTGAAAAGGTCAATGCTTTAGTAAACTGTAGATTATGGTCTTGAGTCTGTAATTTCCTACTTTGTACCTTTTATCCTTTTTATAATATATTAGGATGTGAGCTATGGCATGTCATAATCACTAGTCAAAAGGCAATCTGTCTTTTAACTTTACATTGATCTTGCTGTCTAGATTGATGTTTCCAGCTGGTCTTCAAAGTATGGCCGGCTGTAGGATGTAGTATAAAGTATCTCGGGTCCTTGTATTTCTTTTTATGCTTTGTAACACTTGTAAAGACTTGAGAGCAATATAAACATCCTTGAAAACCATATTACTCTGTTCTTGTTCTTAGTTCTGTCTTATTGTTTACTTGTGTTCTTAGAATCATTTATATAAATCCGGTCCCACATTTGATCTGTTGAGTGTTCTAACATTCTCCTCATTGTGAGACTGATTGTATTGATCATCCCTTAACCAGTCCTGCAATTGGTATCAGAGCTTTTCCAGGCTAATTGTAAGATCTCACCATCTTAAATCCCTTCAGTTTCACAAAACACTTAACAACTCAAATGGCAGCTATCACAAAGGCTGATATGGAAACCGTACTATACAAAGTCTCCACTGATAACTCCTGATGACTTTGCTACTTGGTGCCAAAGAATGGAAGGCTTCATCAAGTCTCAAGACTCCAGGATGTGGGGATCTGTTGTCTATGGACCTCATGTACCATCCACCTCTTCAGCTGCTGTTGGTGGTGGTAAGATACCAAATGAAGTGGCTGATTATTCTGAAGAAGACTGGAAAAAGATAGACATAGATCAAAGGCCATGACCGCCCTCCAAACTGCTCTTCCAAACTCTATCTACAGAGGCTTCAAGAAGTGCAAGACTGCCAAGCAACTATGGGATGCACTGAAGCTGATGTATGAGGGGTCAAATGAAGCAAAAGAGAACAAGAAGGACCTCTTAAAGCAGCAGTTTGAGAACTTCACCTTCAAGACAGGTGAAACCATGACTCAACAATACTTCATGTATGTTGAGATTGTGGATACTCTAATGGATGTTAGAGTAACTCTTGAGAATAGGGACATTGTAAGGAAGTTCATGTCCTCTCTTCCTAAACAATGGACACACTATTGTATGGTCATTAAGAGGACTGAGAACCTCAAGATCCTTACTCTCACTGAGTTGTATGGTATCCTCAGTGGCTACCAGATAGAGATGAACATGCAAAATCCATCTGGTAACTCCAACAATCAGCAGAGTTCAGCCCTTCATGTGGTTGAAAGAGATTGCAGAGAACCATAACATCATCTAATCTGCTATCCTGACAACTCACAAAAGGATCCTTTCATCACCTTCCCGGAGACACCAAGAGAGAGCTACATCCAAGGAAGCCCATTCCAAGAGACAAGCTCTTTATAAGCCTTTGTGTCTACTGATGAAAGCACAGACAACTTTCTTTACCCTTGAAGACCTGGACTGTATCAATCCAGATGATCTGGAGTACATGGAAATAGTCCAGCAGATAGCTCTTCTTATTCACATAGCCAAGAAGTTTTACAAGAGGACAGGGAGGAAGTTTCCTAGCAATGCAACCAGTGGAAAGTTTGGGCTGGACAAAAGCAAAGTGAAGTGTTACAACTGTAACCAAATAGGACACTTTGCTAGAGAGTGCAAGGCACCAAGAACAAGTGGTGGCCAAGCACAAACCATACCATATTACACTGATGGAGCTCCCCAGAATGAGAAGCCCAAGTAGCAAGCTACAGTTGCTGTTGATGAAGGAGGCTTTGACTGGAGCTTTAGGTTGAGGATGCATCTCCTAACCAAGCACTGATGGTAGATCATGAAGAAGCCAAGGTATTGGAACATCTTTGTACACCTGAATGTATTGCTAAAGTTAACAAATATAGGTCCTATAGCTTAGACATGAGAACTGATCTTGAGTCCTTAAATATTTTAAAAGCTGATTTCAAAAGAGCTGAAAATGATTACAAACTTAAAATAGAAGATTTAGAGAAAACCATTTTAACTCTTAATCATGAACACACTAATATAGGACTCAAATCAAAGATCTCATCACTAAGTTAACTGAATACCAGGCTGAGCTTGTGATCAGCAAAGCCAGAGTAGAAAAGTGTGTTCTTTAAGAAGAGACCTTCAAGAACATGATATCCTCATCCTTGCATGCAAAGTTTGTTATCAGAATAAGCAGGGACTGTGATCTACTGAGATATCTCCTCCATATACTCTATTGTCTGTAAGATCTCCAAGGTGTGGAACTTATGAAGATGAGCTTCCCCTCATAGACCCCATTGGTGAAAAGGATGAAGAGAGATAGTGAAGGATGGTTCTGAGAGGAGTGAAGAAGATCATCCTAAGAAGGGTCACTATTCTTCTGAGGAGAGAAAAGAATCTGGGATGACCAAGTCTAAGAGGAAGAACTTGATCTGAAAAGCCTAAAGGAAATCAAAGAAGGCTCAAGGGATCAAGGCCACTTTCAACTCTAAGCAGAAAAAAGTGTTCATATCTGTAGAATTTGAAGTGGTGAAGGCTGAAGACTCAACTATGAACTCTAGTATCAGGAGTTCTAGTTCATGTCCAACTCATTCCACCAAAGAAAAGAAGGCTGATCAGCTATGTACCACTGCTACACAGCCTGAACCATCCAGTTCCAAGAGCAAGCCTCACCCTAAGAAGCTTGTTGCATCATCTGTGAAGATGAAGATGGAGGTAGAAAGTGATCAAGTTCAGTCTTTGTTTTAAAAGAAGACTCTTAGAAAGAAGCAAATGGATTGCATCATATGTGGTAGTACTTCTCATCTTGCTAAGGATTGCATCTACAATCCTGAAAGTACTATTCACATGATCAAATAGAAACTTCTAAGAAGAAGAAAAAAACTAGCTTCGGAAGGAAAATCTTTTCCCTTCGAAAGCTTCAAGGTGAAAAAGAAGACAAGTGAAAACTTGACTTTGGAAGAAAAATTGGTCTCGAAAGAAAGGAATGCTTTCAAAGTACCGAAGCCTGCTGCAGTGAAAGCAAGATCTTACGAAGGTCCAGTCTCCAAAACTTCCGAAGTTGTCAAAACTTCCGAAGTTGTCAAAACTTCCGAAGTGTTGAAGGTCAAGTCTAATCTTCCAAAGATGGTGTGGAAGATGAAAGAAGACCAAGTGACTGAAAGTTCTTCATCTACAACAGCTGATGATCCTCAAAACTTGAACATAGGATCAATTACTGTTACATTATCTTCAAATCACTTTGATAAGCCCAAGACCAATGAGGCTTGGGTTTCCAAATATAACTAACCACTTCTTCTTGTGCAGGAACAGCTAAAGACTAAGAGAAATGTATGGATCATTGATAGTGGCTGTTCCAGGCACATGACTGGCAATGGTTCTCTACTTCAAAATTTAGAAATTGATGGAGGGCCAGTTGAGGAGATGCTGGAGGTTACATTACGGGAAGGGGCATGGTCACAAATGTAAGCTCAGCATTGAAAAGGTAAACTTTGTCAAGAGCTTGGGTACAATCTACTGAGTGTATCCCAATTTTGTGATCAGAACACAACATGCTCTTTACTGAGCATGAGTGCATTTTCTCAAGCCCGGGGTGGTCATTGCTCAAGAGCATATCCTGCTTAAAGCCCCCAGAAAAAAGGAATATGTACAAATGGACTTGTAGGAAACATCTCCCTCAGGAGAAGTTTCTTGCTTTCTATCTAAAGCAAATAGTGATGAGTCTTTCCTCTGGAATAAAAGAATATGCCATGTAAACTTTAAAAAGAACAAATAAATTTAAGAATGATTTGGTAACTGTAATACCAAAGAAGAGTTTACAAGTGATGACCACTGTGTAGCATGCCTGAAAGGGAAGCAACACAAAGTGTCTCACAATCCAAAGGAAAAAACTCCATCACTACTCCCCTACACTTATTACATATGGATCTCTTTGGCCCCACCAGTGTAATGAGTCTAGGAAAGACCTCATATTATTTGGTGATCATAGATGACTTTACAAGATTCACTTGGGTCTTTTTCCTTAGCACTAAGGATGAGGCTCTTGAGATCTTGAAGAACTTCATAGTGAAAATGAGAATTAATGTGATCACAAGGTCAAAACCATAAGATGTGATCAAGGAACAAAATTTAAAACCAAATCCTTGACACATTTTGTAATGAAAAGGTATTACAAACAATATAGTGCTCCCAGGACTCCTCAACAAAATGGTGCTGCTGAAAGGAGAAACAGGACACTTATTGAGGCTGCAAGAACTATGTTGTCTGACTCTAAACTGCCCATCACCTTCTGGGCAGAGGCAGTCAACACAGCCTGCTATGTGCAAAACAAAGTTTTAGTGGTTAAGACTCATGGTAAGACTCCTTATGAGCTGTGGCATAAAAGAAGATCATTTGTTGGTTTCCTCAGGTCATTTGGATGTCCTTACACCATCTTGAATACCAAAGATCAAATAGCCAAATTTGCTGAGAAATCAGATGATGGACACTTATTGGATACTCTTCCCAAGCTAAGGCTTATAGAGTAACAATCTCAAACTAGAGTAGTTGAGGAGTCAGCCAATGTGACCTTCAATGACCACACTCCTAGCGTGAAAGGTTCTGATCTTGATTGGCTTTTTGATCTTGATTTAGTTACAAACTATTTTAACAAATCTTGTAAGAATGTTTCAGGATCTATAGTACTTATCAATAAAAGATCCTGACCCAAGATTTGAGCTAAGAAGACCAAGCAAGAATACTACTTCAGCTTCAGTGGTAACTAACCCTACAAGTAAAGATTCTATCAGCACAACATTACAAATTCAGCTGATACATCTGAGGCCACCTACAAATTCCAGCTCAGAGGTTCAAACTCAAATGAATAAACTTCAATGTAGGAGGAAATGGAGGTGGTGACAGTGATCAAGAATTTCTTGATGCTGTTAACCACTCTATAGAAGATAATATAAATGATGTCACACACTCATTAGATCAAGCCTCTCTTGATAATGTGCTGATGTGGTGGGTGATACCCCATTGCTAGATCTAAATTTCTCAAATTTAGATCTTTCTAATCAACTTGCTATGATCCCTCAACTAAGGATCCACAAGTCACACCCCACCACAAACATCATTGGAAATGTTGATACAGGGGTGAGAACAAGAGGACAAAACCAACAAAAATATTTGCTTATACTCTTGTTTCTTATCCCAGATAGAGCCAAAGAAAATTGATGAGGCTTTGAAGGATGGAAGTTGGGTTGAAGCAATGCAAGAGAAGCTGCTTCAATTCAAAAGACAAAAGGTTTGGAACCTATGTCCTCTTCCTCAAGGGAAGACTACCATAGGAACCAAGTGGGTTTTTAGAAACAAGAAGGATGATAGAGGACTTGTCATTAAGAACAAGGCCAGACTAGTTGTTCAAGGATACACACAAGAAGAGGGAATTGACTACACAGATGTCTTTGCTCCTGTAGCAAGACTTGACTGTTAGAATATTCCTGGCTTTTGCTGTATCCAAGGATTTCAAGGTCTACCAACTTGATGTCAAGTGTGCTTTTCTATATGGGGTGATTGATAAAGAAGTGTATGTCAAACAACCACTTGGCTTTGCAGACCCAGATCATCCTGATTATGTCTGCAAGCTTGATAAAGCTCTTTATGGGCTGCATCAAGCTCCAAGAAAGTGGTATGAGACACTATCTCAGTATCTCTGTCAACGTGGCTATAAGAGGGGTACTATAGATGGAACTCTCTTCATCAAAGGAACATGGAATGACTTAATGCTGGTTCAAGTATATGTAGATGACATTATCTTCGGATCAACTAAGCCAAAGCTCTGGAAAGACTTTGACAGGCTGATGAAGAATAGATTTGAAATGAGTGCCATGGGGGAACTCAATTTCTTTTAGGAATTCAAGTAAAACAAGTTGAAAATTGAATCTTTATAAGTCACTCAAAGTAAGTACAAGACATCCTTACAAGATTCAACATGACTGAGTGCAAGGTTGCAAAGACTCCCAGAGCAAGAAAGCACTCCCTTGGACCTGATCTTGAGGGGAGTATGTGGATGAACATCTCTAAAGGGCTATGATTGGGTCTCTTATGTACCTCACAGCCAGTAGGTTTGATATCATGTTTGCCACATGCATCTATGCAAGATATCAAGCAAACCTCAAGATGTCACACCTGGTTGCTGTAACCTTTCGTGTTTTCGTTAATTGATAGTTAACCTTGTTATGTTCTTGTAAGGACCATTTATGTCATTTAAGAACTATATGGGTTGTTTATGAATGTTTCTTTTATGGTGCATTAATTCATTAATTTAAGAGTTAATAATTTGTTTTTAATATAATAAAACATAATAATAATAGTTAAAATAAGATAAAAATAATAATAATAATAGAAATAATAATTTATAAGAGTTAAATAATTAACAAGTTTAAAATGTTTAAAACTTAAAGTTTAATTAAGTTAGGGGGCCTTTAAGACAATGTACAAACTTAAAATAGAAGTTTTGTACCTAAAATATTAAGTTGAAAACCGCAGGGACTAAAGCTGTAAATATTCAAACCAGATTTCCCCCCAACCCCGTGATTCCGGCGAGGGCTCCGGCCAACTCTGGCGAGACCCCAAAACCATCGAAACCCTTCGAATCTTGATCCCAAACCGTTCCAAATCGATTCGTGAACCCGTTTCGAACTTGAACACGCACCTAAATTGCGTTTAGACGTCGGTTATGAACCCAATCGGTTTGAATAACCGAAGCTTTTAATCATAGAGCCGTTCGAACATTAAAACTCAATAATAATCAAATTAAATGTATCATAATCAAACGTTTAACTAATCCTAAGCTGCTATCAATCTCAATTTCACCTGAAACTCACACGAACATCACATTCGATCATCCCCTTCATCGCGACCTGCAACATTAGTGTTCTTCAACCCTCGGTCATTATTAAGTGAAATTGATAAAGGGCTTTCAATCATCGAGACCAATAGAAGCTTTCTGTGCAACGAATTTGGTTATCATCATCATTTGCACATCGATTGATTATAGCTTCGGTCGCGGCCTGTTCTTCGTCTTCCTTATCATCAATTCGACTTCAACCGGGTAATTTAACCCACCTACATACTCGATTTTTCATGGGGAACAAAAGCCCCATGATCATTAGCGTTAACAGTAACGAATTGATCTTCAATTTGGTTCAAATCGTTCTAGGGTTCATATGGTTTCGGGGTTTTCTTTGTATTTGTGAATTAAAACCCATTTCCTAACAGGCATAGGCGCCCCAGCCTAATGGTAACACATCACTTTTCTATCCTTGAGGTCCCGGGTTCGAACCCGGGCACCCCCCCCCCATTTTTTTTAAAACTCGTTTTTTTAACCTATTTAAGTCCAGAAAATTTATAAAAAAATTATAAAAATCATTTTTAATGACTAAAAATTATTTTTAGTTACCCCAATATTTTCTGTAATTTTAATATATTTTCTTAAAAACAATATGACAAAAAAAAAATCATTTCTAGTTATTAGCTATAAAATGGACTTTAAAATGATAGCTTAAATCAATAAATTATTATTGATCCAAACGTTACCCTTAAATTATTGATTAAATCATGATTATTTTAAATAATTATAAAAGTTTATTTAAACTTTATATTTAAACTTTACTAGTTATTATAGATGATTTACATTTATTTCTTTATATTAAAATACTTAAATAGTATATTTATTTCTTTTTCATTGAATCCAAAATATAAGCGAACCCTTTGTTAAAATTATTTATTTGTCAAAGCCCCAAACTCCACTTGAAACCCTAGTTCACGTATGAATCGTTAAACTTATCTTTAGACTTAATCTTGGAATATATACGTTTAGGTATCTTGTAAAAGGAATCGTTGGAGCACCACTTAATTACTTGTTATTACCTTTAACACCAACTTATATCATGTGAGTTTTTCCATGCCCCTCTTTTACTTTATTTCACACCTTTTGGGGTGAAACATGTTAACTTTATAAACTTGCACTTGTAAACATCTTGATACTTGTAAACGCACATGCAATTCATCTTTACTTTTTGTCATGGTTATTTGTAATATTGTGAGCCTTATATGATGAAACATTATATGTTGACAATCATTAACTATTGCTAGCCTGGCGACGTCATAGATCTATGGGCCTGACAAGCCTATTTGGTGCTAAAGCCGGTTATTGCCGGCTCCTGATGACGTATGCTTGTTCATCATGGGAACCAAGTACACTTAGCTAATCGTTAAACTTGTAAATGATATTCTTGGTCAAGGTTTGATTGTAGCTATATGTTATCTATAAACTTGCTTTATTCGTAACCATTGACATGAATTGCTACTTGTAAACTTTTTTATATATATATGTATGCTTAACCCATGGAAACTCACCAACTTTTAAAGTTGACCCTTTTATTTTTAACATGTTTCAGGAAATGCACAAGGTTGATGATTATCTTTTGAAGCATGCTTACACCTAGGATTTGGACCTAGAAAAAAATAAATAAAATAACTTGAGACTTGAAAGTTGAACTTTGTTTATTTTTGTTTGTTGAGATATTCGGTTGTAATGTTTATTTCAACTATTGAATTTTTATATTTACAATTTATGGTAGTGTTATGTGGCTGTGAACAATCTTAACCCTCACATCTCGACGTTTCCGCCGTTAAGGTTGGGGTGTGACAGTTGCTATCAAGAGGATTCTTAGATATCTCAAAGGTACTCCTAAGCTTGGCTTTTGGTATCTAAAGAATTTTGATTTCAATTTGTATGCCTATACGGACAGTGACTAGGGTGGCTGCAACATGACTGCAAAGTCTACATCTGGGGGGTGTCAATTCCTTGGTGGAAGGATTGTCTTATGGCAATGCAAGAAACAATCCTGTGTGTCTGCATCAACTGCTGAAGCTGAATACATTGCTGCTGCAAGCTGCTGTGCTCAAATGCTTTGGATTCAGAATCAGATGCTGGACTCTGTATTCAACTTCAAAAATACTCCCATCCACATAGACAACAATAGTGCTATGTCTATCACAGAGAATCCTGTGCAGCACTCAAGGACAAAACACATCAACATCAGGTATCATTTGATTAGAGATAATTTTGAAAAAGGATTAATCAAACTAGTCAAAGTTAACACAAATGAACAATATGCTAATATGTTCATTAAAGCTTTTCATGAACAAAGATTCAAATATCTTGTATCAGCTATTGGGATGATTAACTTTGAATAGATTTTTGTTAAACTTAAATCAATTCTATTTTAAAACCTGTGTGTCCTAAGTTGTTTATTTTATCATCTTCATAAGCCTAGTTTCCTTTGGAAGAATTTTTTTCAAAAGATATTCCTTAGATTTTTGAAAATTTTAAACATATTTTCTTTCGGAAGATATTAAGTTGTCTTCGGAAGAACATTATGTCTTCAAGTCAAATAACTACTTATAAGAAATTTACCTTCGGAATAAATTCTAAGATATCTTTCGAAGCTTAAATATGCTTCTAAGTACTTACATGTATTTGAAGGACAATTTCTTCCGAAAGCAATTAAGTCTCGGAAGATTTATTCTCTTTAGAATAAAACTCCCAAGTCTTAATCTCTTCCGAAACCAAACATGTCTCAGAAGTGAAAATTCTTTAAGTATTTTCCTTCCGAAGCAAAATTTTCACAAACCTTAGGAATATCTTCCGAAGCCAAAATTGGCTTCGGAAGCTTTTTCTTAAAACTTCCGAAGACCAAATTACCTTTGGAAGATTTTCAACTTCCAAGAAAACTACATTTTTGGGCACTTTTTCAGAGGTGGGACCAACATTCGGACTTCAAAGTTTATTCTTTTGCATTAACTTTATCTCAAATCTATTTCATATATATTCTTTCTCAACGGTTTCCCTCTTTCACTATCTTCTTCATCTGAAAATCTTCTAACCTAAATTCACCCACAAACCGCCCTTGTTCTTATCTTCCTTTACAACAAAGGTACCTCAAAATGCCACCTTCATCGTAGAAACCAACCCGATTTCTCCATGCAACTTCACAGGCAACATAATCAAGTTGCTCTATTGAACTCTGAGAAAGATACTAGTTTCTCAGAGG
The DNA here is from genome assembly GCA_025506505.1 of Flaveria sonorensis. Taxonomy (NCBI): domain Eukaryota; kingdom Viridiplantae; phylum Streptophyta; class Magnoliopsida; order Asterales; family Asteraceae; genus Flaveria; species Flaveria sonorensis. The sequence continues at coordinate 7,846,818 of CM046423.1, forward strand.
TTTGCCGTTTCCTTTCTTTATCAAACTACTTCACCTCCCTCACCATTGATCCTCCACTTTATGAGGATCAGCTTTTGGAATTTTAGAGGACCTGCCAAGAGGTCGTCATGGATAGGGAGAAGGTACTGTCTGTCACAGTGCAGGGGAGGACAATCTTCATCACTCCAGCCTCTATAAACACTCACCTTCAGCTGGATGATGTAAAAGGTTATTTGTCCTTTCCAAATAGGACAAATGAAGCCCGGTATCTTCAAAACTATGAGGAAGCCAACTGTTGGCTTCTCGGGGGTAAAAACAGCCCTTGTCCTAAAAATATTAGAGATCATTGCTTAAGGAGACAACCTAGCAGCACCAGCTAGTGTTGAACCCACCTTCTACTTCTCAACCACCAATACAGCCAAAAATAACCATCACCTACCAAAGAAACTCCAAACGAACCCCTGCACATGCTACTCAGTTTGTGCAGGCCCCTATATCACCACCCATAAACGAGGAAATGGACACTAGAGCTCCCACTTCTCCTGAGGAGCAAACCACTCCCATCTCACCAATGATCAGTGCTGAGGTTCCTCATGCTCAGCCTGATGAGATCACAACCCCCACAGCCTTAAGCCTTCACTCAAAGTCTTAAAACTCTAGTAAACAACCTTCAGGGGACAGTTACCATCCCCAGCCTCTTGATCTAAACCAACCAATCCCAAACCTTGAATTCTATGATGATAAAGACATGGGCTTCAGTGAGTATCATGAGTCTCTCTTCTCCACCCCTGCTCAAGGAGAGATGAGTACTCCTGTTTCTCCCATGTCTAGCCCACATCATCCACCTACTACTGAGGTGGATCTCCCTGAACCTGTTCAGGAGGTCCATATGGAAGAGGCTCTCACTTCAGCAAGTGACTACATCATTAAGACCTCAACCATGACAACCCAGCCCATTGACACTTCACTTGAAGCTGTCATGGTGCAGGGGAAATCTAGCAGCCAAGAACAAAGTGCTGGTGATGAGGAAGAAGACCTTGGTCCTATTCTCTCACCCCCCATGATTCTTTTGATGAAGATGAGGAGAGTCTGAAACTAAAGGTGCAAAAACTAACAAAAACATGCACCTATTTAGTCTTAAAGATAAGTCACCTGGAATCTCAGGTGACTGTCTTATAAAGGAGGGTCAATGACCAGCAACTTGAGATCACCGATCTCAAGGGCAAGTTAGCTGAGAGACCACTCAGGAGAACTCAACCAGGTCCACAAGAACCTATGGATGTGATAGACCCAACTCCAAGCTCACTTATGCAAGAAGATAATACTACCAAAAAGGGGGAGAAAGTCCAAACAATCACAGAACCTGGGAGTTCTTCATAGAGTATGGACTTTGAGGATTCACCACCCTCACTTGCAATGATCCATACTTAGCAACCTCCTTAAGTCTACATGGATGTGGACTCACTCATATAAAGTTTTTTTTGAGAAGGGTATTCCCAGAGCTATGCCTACCCCATCTCCTCACTCTGAGAATCCAATCATGGATGGAGGTATGATACTGTAGAAGATCCCTAGTCATCTCTAGATCTCAGGGTCAACAGGAAATTTTCAACTTTTTCAACCTGAGCTTCTATGAGAGCATCCATCTGATTGATCTTCCACTTATCAACCCAAGTCAAAACAGACAAGCTACAAGATTAGCAGATAGGATTCAAGAAAGGGTGTTTGAAGACTACAAGCTGAGGTCAAGACTATATAGACAGAGGCTAGCAGGTAAGACTTTTGGTCAACTGGATATTGAGGTGGACCCTAAGATTAGCTTCAAAGGGGAAGCCTTGATTGAAGGCCCAGAAGTTGAACCTGTGAACCTTGAAACAGGAACTTCTTCAGCACCCATTACCGCTCAGTGAGGCACCAGCTGGTGAAAGTGCTTCACAACATCTCTCTGGCCGGAGCTTGACTACTAAATCAAGCAATAAAGGCCAAAGCTCTCTCCACCCTGGGTCACCAAGGCCTGTGAATGACAAAGGGAAAAGGAAACTAACTTCTGAGGAGATTGAGGAGGAGAAAGAGAGAGGAAGAGGAAGCTAAGGGGAGAAAGTTCAAGAGGGTCTCCAGGCTTCATGGAAGCTGCCATCAGGGCTGCCCCCAGGCCAAATACTCAGGATAATGAGTTAAGGACAGCCAGGATAAACTACTTGGGGCCAAAAACTACAATATGGATGAACTACTCTCTCTCTCTCTCTCTCCCCCCCTAGATGAATAAATGAACTGGCTGACAAGGAGTTATCCAATAAAAGAAAGGAGGCAGAGGATGCAGCATTGCTCCTCAAAACATCTTGTCCTGGGCTTTTGCCGCTAATCCAGACAGATGGTATGTCATCCGAGATCAAGGAGGTCAAGATGTCTATTTCTGGCAAGTCATGCTTGATCTTCCTCTACATGATCTCCATGACATGAGAAGATATTATGAGAGTCTGAGGGATCCTGACCAGATAATGAAGAAATGTATGGTCTTAATCCTAATGAGGACTGTCAACATCTAAATAACTTTTCTGTTTTGGTAGCATCAGCCTATGGGGAGTTTGTAAGGTTATATTAGAAGGCTGAAGCAACCAAAGAAGCCAAAACAACCAAGGAGCTTCCTGCATGCATGCACTGATGTACAAGGTAGAAGTTACTTCGGAAGTTTTACACTCATCACAGAAATTATTCTAAGTGTAAAATTTTCCGAAGCCAAAGACCAAATCTTCCGAAGCCAAAGATGAAGTCTTCCGAAGCCAATGAAGTGAAGACTGATTTCTTCCGAAGACAGAGAGGACATGCTTTCTCTAATCTACTTTTCCATAAAGCTGACTTACTTTTCGCTGTAACTCTGAAGACTCACTAACTTATACAAGTTGGTGAAAAGGTCCATGCTTTAGTAAACTGTAGATTATGGTCTTGAGTCTATAACTTCCTACTTTGTACCTTTTATCCTTTTATAATATATTAGGATGTGAGCTATGGCATGTCATAGTCACTAGTCAAAAGACAATCTGCCTTTTGTCTTTACATTGATCTTGTTGTCTAGATTAATGATTCCAGCTGGCCTTCAAAGTATGGCCGACTGTAGGATGTAGTATAAAGTATCTCAGGTCCTTGTATTTCTTTTTATGCTTTGTAACACTTGTAAAAGAACTTAAGAGCAATATACAACATCTTTGAAAATCATATTACTCTGTTCTTGTTTTTAGTTCTGTCTCATTGTTTACTTGTGTTCTAGTATCATTTACATGAATCCGGTTCCCCATTTGATCTGTTAAGTGTTCTAACACTCTCCTCATTGTGAGACTGATTATACCGATCATCCCTTAACCGGTCCTGCACCGGGTATGGGGTTGGTTGTGGACTTATTAATTGACATCATACATGTTAAACTCTGTTTTCTATAAACGTACGAACTAGCCAAGTATTTTTACTTGACACTTTTAGTATGTTTTTCAGGTACCGGAAACCAAAAATAGCTTGGCTAGTTTACATTTTGAAGAATCTCACGTAGCAGTTGTACCAAGTTCTAGAAGCCTGGATTGTGAAGCATTTAAGAATATATCCAATTGTTATCTTATAAACAATGTTGTTCTTGATATTCAGTCTCGTGACAGGCTTCCGCTACCTTTGAGGTAGGGGTGTGACATAACAATCTTGAACCCCTCAAATAAGACTTGAAACCATAACATTCAAAGCTTCTTGTGATTTTTCTCTCAAACTTTCTCTTTATCTTTTCCTCTTTCGAGAACTAGAGCAACCAAAGGGATAGGGGGGCGGCTATAATGTCCAAGGGAAATTAAGGTTGCCAAACTTAACCCCTTAATCTATCCTGATTCCATTATATTACATTTTATTTTGTGACTGTAGACACGTGATACGTGAAAATCGAAGTGTTATAGACTTTGTGTTGCTTAAGGTATCCCCTTGAAAGGTTGTTATCTAATTTGTAAAGCACAAAAAACTAAGCCCTCGACTCATCACTCCTTTTAGAATCAATCCTAGAGTTGGTCAAGTTGATTATTGATAGATTTGTGGGATGAATTGAGTGAGTTCACAGTGTTTTCACGCATCCTAAATACAAAAATGCTTAACGGGTGAAATTTGTATGTACCACTTAATGACATTGGAGTTGATGATAAACACAATTACATTACAAGGCCTGTTGTGATGCTTTATCATAAGGTTAAACACCTCAGAAATAAAAAAAAATTAAGTCAATATTAAGTTAATGGAAGTATTGGAAAGCTCAGATGTAATGTGAGAGACGAAAGATGAAATTTGAGAACCTTATCCCTATCCTAGTTTATTCAACATGTAGGCTGGCTTTGAGGATGAAACCCTATTTAAGTAGTGTGGACTAGTAACATTCTAACAAACTCAATGATGTTTATTTGTTGGTTCTAGTAGATAATGTGAAATTTTAATTGTTTTTATTAAGAGGTGACATGTACCTTCAACATCAATGGATCGTACTTGAGAAAAATAGACTGAAATACTCCTCAAGTTAGAAAAAAAAAATAAGTAAATTATTTAACAAAGTTAGCATAAGGACTCAATGGTTAAACAAATACAACTTCAGGACATTTCATGTCGAGATATTTCTTTTGAACCGAAAAAGCTAAACAAGTCAAATCTCGAATGCCAAGAGCGTGATTTACTCTTATAATTATGTTTTAATATTATTCAGAACAAGCCACTCATACTTTTCTTTTCAACTATAGAACCGTTCAAGTTGTATCTATTTATTCATTGTTGTGACTTTTTTTTATAAACGTTTAAATTTAAAAATCAAGTAACTTCAATAACATTACTCTATTTTATTACGGATGGGAAACGAACAGTAAAACTTTATTACGAAGACAATCTTGATGACAAGAGTTGTGGATGATACTGTGGAGTCGATCATAGTTGTTGTGTTGGTGATAGCATCGGCCAAGACCTGCGACGATGAGGTAAAGACGGGCGAAGGGTGCTAATCTATGATGGGGTAGTGATTCCGACAACCTACCCGTGTTTAACGATTGCTTATTGGTGCCATTAATACTAGAGTTTTGTTATGGTTTTGTAGGATTTCACTATTTGTTATTTTTATTCCAGGTAAATACTAATATTTGTGTTCTTCTTTGTCCAATCTTCGATTATTATGATTGTTCATCGCCATCACACTCGGCTAAAAAACCATCATCACTGCAGGCTTCTTGATCATACATCTTTTTCATCAATAATATAGTGTCATTTTGTTATGTTTTGAATAAGTATTAAGTTCTTATTGTTAGGCTCTGCATCAACAGAGTGATCAAATCGAAGCTTTCATGATATCATCAACATCTTCCTCCTGTCTTGACCCGTTAACATCAATTCGTCAAGGTTGGTCTATCGTAATACGTATTGTTATATGTACATTTCGATGTATAGAAAAGGTAGAGATATTTAATTTAACAAAACTCTCAATGATTTGCTATAGATAAAACTATCTATGTTTTGATGCATAAAGGATGTATGTTGTTAATATATGTATGCTTAATGTATGCTTCCATTCATGTATTTTATCGTTAGTTACTACTGTTTAATTAATTTTTATAGTTCTAACTCATGTTGATTATTATAGTTTTAGTGGTTGAATATTGCATGTCATTTGTATCCATGTTTTGCAAATAGCCATTATATAAGAACTCCAAAGCACGAATCATCTCTATTCGTATGTTTAATGCTTTTCACTTATTATTTTCAAATTGATAATAAATGATTAAGGTTAGAGTGTCTTTACAACATAAATTCAGAATAAAACCATTGATGAGTTGTATCATAGACTTTAGAGTGCATTTGGTTCAACCCATTTCCCATTTTGATAAAAATAAATTTTTTAGAGCACTTTTACTCATATTAGAGTCAAAGAACCTAAAAACTTATTTGTTTTTATTTTTAATGAACGAGTTGAAATTTATACTTTAAGCATTTTAAATTACTCTATAGTTTAAAGTTCATGAAAATGAACAGTGACTTACAAGAGTTTATGCGTTTGGTACAAATGTGTTAGGCAGGTTAACGCTGTGTTCCCGAGTTCATTTAAGGAGAGAAAAGAAATGAATCGGAAGGAAATCAAAAAATTGTTGCGTTCCGGGTTTTTTTTAACGAAAAAAATAAAGGAATGTAAGAAAGTTGTGTTCTCAAGTTCATTTAAAGAGGGAAAAGAAAGTAAATGAAAGGGCCCTAAATCTCAATTATTTTGTTTGATTGGAGCCCTAAAAAAGGTTCGTATTATCACTACCATATGTGCTCCCTTCTTTTGGAGTTGGAATTAGCTAACACCATCCTTAATCTCTTATTAGGGGCATCGATTAGTTGACCATCACCATTGTTTTTTTTTTTTTTTTTTTTTTTTGTGGTTGTGAGTGATTTAGGGGTTGTTTAGTAATTTCTAAATGATTAAGTGTTGAACTAATAAGAGGTCTGAACCATGAAGTGCTGAACCATTAAGAGGTCTGAACCATTAAGAGGTCTGAACCATTAAGAGGTCTGAACCATTAAGAGGTCTGAACCATTAAGAGCTAGTATATCGCTTAACTATTCAAAGGCAAATCTCTGACCAACTGAGATAAGATGTCCTAATATTTCAGCATTAGACCTCTTAACCATTCAACATTAATATAATGCTTAACCATTCAGAGACCATTCAGACATTTGCTCGCGAAACAAACAGTCTGAACCATTAAGTGCTGAACCATTCAGACATCTGAACCATTAAATGCTTATTTAGATACTGCCAAACAACCCCTCGGTCTTCATTCAAGCTTTAAGGGTTTTGAGGTTAGCCTTCATTCCATTGCCAAAACTTATGTGATTTTGGGTTTAAAAGTTGCATTTATATATTATTATGGATATTGTTTCATCTTGATTTGGATTTTACGAATTTTGAAAACTGCAGTTGACTATACTCTAATAACTCTTCCTGCAATTCATGAAGGTGTCTTGATTATGTTTTTTGAAAATTTCAGGTTACAGAGGATAATTTTTGGAGCTTTTAAGAGCTACTTTCACAAACTCAGCCTAGCAATTTTAGGTTTAATCTTCATTTTCTATGCAAAACATCTTAGGTCAGTTGTTTTTATAAAGATATAATGTGTATTGCTTTGTTTTTTTATCCTTTCAATTTAGCATAGATTTGAAGTTGCTTTTTTGTTGGTGAAGACTATGGATACCGAAGAATTGAAGATTATGCTACGCAAATTTGCGGCGCCAAATTTTGTGTCGCAATTTCCGACACAATTGTGACACATATGCTACAAAAACTAAAACCCTACATTTCCATTAAGCTTTCGACAAGAAATCGACAAAACTTTATAACCTCCAGCTTTCGTCACAAATGTGTAGAAAAATTGCGACACAATACCGACCCAAGTTAATTAAAGTCGAATTATTCAATGACTTCGTCGCAAAGAAGTAGTAAAACAAAATTAATAATGCTACCCTTTGTATTCTTGTGTTATTATTAACTCTATTTGTTTGTCTTCTACCGATAAAAATAAAAACACTAATAATCATAAATTGCGTCGCAAATGCGTAACAAGATTTGCTACAAGTTTGTGACGCTATAAATTTATTTATTGTTTTTATCATGTTATTATTATTTTTGTTCTTTATTTTCATATATATATATATATATATATATATATAATATATATTATCATCGTTATGATTGTTATGATAATAATAATATTATTAATAGTAACATTGCGTATTAGTAATAATAATACGTATTATTATCATTAGTAGTACTAGTAAATTAAAATAACATTGCATCGCAAATGTGTCACAATTTCCGACGCATTTGCGACAAAAGACAAATAAACATACTAATATAAATTAAATAATTATAGTAAATAATAATAATAACAAATAATAATAATAATAATAATAATAATAATAATAATAATAATAATAATAATAATAATAATAATAATAATAATAATAATAATAAGAGAGTTAGTAATAGTTATTATGTTTTGTTATCATAATAATTCTTATTATATTAATATTGTCATTTTTATAATTATGAGTGATTGCGTCGCAAATGTGTCATAATTAGCGACCCACTTATGACAAAACGTAATGTAAGAAATGTGTCGTAAGATGATTCGTATTTCCTTTGTTATTGCCTTGTGTCGCAAAGGTGTTGCATTAAGCGACACATTTATGACAAAACAATTAGTTTGGTCACAAATGTGTAGCAAATTACTTCACATTTCCTACACATTTCTCACGTTGCTATGCCGTTTTTTGTTTTTGAGACATAAATGTAGTAGTTTTTTCTCATCTTTTTTCATATAACTTTATTATACACTAATTATGTTTATTTCACAAATTTACACGTATTATACAATTACATACCTATGCGTACACTATCACGTCCTATTGTCATGAATATCTTTTAATTCAATTCCATGATTATATAAACATAAATGAATCTATTTGTGTACAGTTGAGACACATACAAGACACGCACACTAACATAACACATACATACACAGACCAACATTATCACACATATAAAACATACACATACAATTGCAGATGGTAAATGCATACACAAACGTATATGCCACATATATCTAAACGCACATAATGTATTTGATTTGAAAACAATCAAGAATATAAATAGTAATATAGATAATAATAGCCAATTAACAATAATAAAGTCAAATTAACTCTATTATTAATATCACTCAAAAAAAATAATTAATTTTAAGTAACATTAATAAATAAAAGTTAAAATGTGTGTCACAAATGTGTAGAATTTTGTGACACATTTACGACGAAAGTAATATTAATAAATAATATTTAAAAAGTTTGTCGCAAATGTGTAAAACATTGCGACACTTTGCGACGGAAAATAATATTGTAATATAAAAACCAAATACGTACACACTAATAAGCTTGTCGCAAATGTGTAGAAGGGCGCGACACATTTGCGACGGAAAATAATATTAATAATACAAAAAACCAAAATACGTACAAGCTCGGATGTTTGTCGCAAATGTGTAGAAAAATGCGACGCATTTGCGACAAAATGTAATATACTAGTAAAAAAACTTAACTGCAGCTAGTGGGAATCGAAGGTGGATCACATGGTTAAAACTACATATGCTTACCCCTTGATCTAGACAACATTTGATACAAATGTGTCGGAGAAAATATATTTATAATATATAAACTACCAAAATACATATAAGCTAATAAGCAAGGTGTAAATGTACGAAAACTGCGACACATTTACGACAAAATGTAAAACCACTAGGAAAAAAAAGACCATTTGCAGCTAACAAGATTCGAACTTGGGCAACCTTCAACTACTTACCACTTGATCTAAAGTAGTTTTGATTGAATTCTCAAATATACCAAAACAAATAAGTGTATCTAATATAAAAAACCCTAAGCACTCATTTGACCTTCACTATCCCAATTCGCCTCCCTATCTCCGTGTGTTTGCTGTGTCGCGACACCCACGCTGTCTCAACTCCCAATTCATAGCTGAAACGCGTATCTTTCTCAAACCCGCACATTCTGAAACCCGCGTAAAAGGCATCCAAGCTGCAGCCCTCCACTTTCGCCATCCAAGTTGCAGCCCGCGTCCGACAACTCTGCGGTCGACGTGACTCCGGCGGCGGCTACTGGAATATGTGATACCAGCCACATTCATCAAGCTTTCAAGCTTTTAAGGTTAGTTTTCTAATTTGTTTCTTTGTTTATTTGTCTGTATTATAAGATTCAAACCCTCGATTTTGTTTTACTAATTTTGGTGTTTTTATTGTTGTTAGTTAATTTGTTTGAGTGATTTTGGTTTCTCGATTGTGTTCAAGCCCTAATGTTTGAGTGTACATGACGTTTGTAGTATAATGAAAAACAAATCAAAACCCAAACTAAGATGCACATGACACTTCAAACTTACAAGGATAAGCAGGGGCATAACCACGTTCATCTCTATGCACATGACACATCAAACTGTTGATTTGTTTTTTTAATGGCTTGGTCTTTTGTTATCCTCAAGATCGAAATTAAGAATAGTATACAAAGGCAAGAGTATTTTTATGAGAATTTGTATGCATTTAAGCTAATATTTAAACATAAAATATGTAGCTATATTTTCTCTGTATTAAGATTATAGTAGATATAGTAATGTTTAACATGTTTAGATGAATTAATTTGAAGTTTTTATTCAATTTGGCATGTTCATTTTACTACAATAGATTAGGAATAGAGTTGTTTAAACTTAGTTAGTGTAAAGATTAGAATTTGAAGTTTTTTTAAAAATTATATTGAGGAATAGAGTTCATTGAGTCCGACCGGACGACCTTCATTGTTTGTGTGTTATGTATGTTTCTGTCTATGTGTGTTTCTGCATATATGTGTTCTTGTATATGTATATGTATATGTATATGTATTTGTATGTATGTTATTAGATTGTTAACTTCTAAAACATGTGAATTTTTAGCTACAGATTCGTAAATATGTCGTTTGATAGGGAATGGATGTACACGATGAGAAAAACTAGTGATGGTTTTTCAATCCATCATTTGGACCATATGTTAATTATTTCCTAGATTTTGCTTTCGCCAACCCATCTAATGTTCAAAGAAAAATTATAGACGGGTAGAGGTTTTAGTAATAAATGTCCATGTGCCAAATGTAAAAATCTTCGTTGGGCTACGAGAGAGGAGGTTGAGGTTCATGTTGTATGCCAAAGGATTCATGGATGATTATAAGGTATGGTATGTGCATGGTGATCATTTCATACGCAAGACGTGGGTCAATGTTCGAACACTGTATCGTCTCAACATGCGATTGAAGACATTGATGATGATCATGGAGAATATACCGGATATGATCAAATGGTCATAGAAAGTATGCACCAAAATATCATCCTTATTATCAACAAAACCACAAGATTAAAATCAAACAGCGGAGATGTTCTATACCATGTTAAGTCTAGTCAATGAGCCTTTGTATGATGGTGCTATGAAACTCCCAACTGCATAAGATTATTGAACTGGAAATCAGATTGTAATATTTCTGACTCGTCATTTGATAAACTACTTCCGATCATTAAAGACATTCTACCAGAGAAGGATAAGCTATCTAGAAACTTTTATGAGACCAAGAAGATATTAAAGCCACTAGAGTTGCCAACACAACTAATTCATGTATGCCAAAACCATTGCATGCTATTCCACGGGGAATATTCTAATTTGGATCGTTGTAGTGTATGTAAGGAAAGTAGATACAAGGAAAGAGGAAACACGGTGCCTAAGTTGGCAATGACTTATATGCCTATTGGACCAAGACTTCAAAGATTGTTTTATCAAAGAAGACAGCACAACATTTAACTTGGCATGTAGTTCATGTTAGACAAGAGGGTAAGATGAGTCATCCTAGTGAAGGTAAGGCATGGACCTATTTTGACTTGGTATATCCTGATTTTGCACAAGAGACGCGTAATGTTTGTCTTGGGTTGTTCATTGATGGGTTTAGTCCAAATAATTCAAGTGGGTCCCCATATTCATGTTGGCCGGTGTTTATTACGGTTTACAATCTTCCTCCTTGGTTAGCTTTAAAGAGCGATACATACAACTTCCTTTAATCATTCCTGGTCCAAAAAATCCCGGACACAAACTGGATGTGTTTCTATAACCTTTGGTAGAGGAGTTGAAAATGTTATTCACGCATGGCACTGAAACTTATGATGCCTATCGAATGAACAATTTCCAAATGAGGGTTGTATTGCTATGGATAATTAGTGACTTTCCTGCTTATGCAATGTTGTCAGGATGGAGCACACATGGTAAGTTTGCTTGTCCATATTACACAAATAAATCAGGATCATTTAATTTGACGTTTGGAGGGAAACCATGCTGGTTTGAGTGTCATAGACAACATCTTCCTACGAGACAATGCTTCTTGAAAGATAAGATTAATATTATTACATCATTAACATCACTATACATATGTGTTTTTCAATGTAGGTAAACATGGGTTAGTTGATGGAAGCACTCAACATTTGTTAATTTTAGCAAGACCACCATCGAACTACGCTCAATCTCACAATGGTTACTTTGTAAATGGTTATAAGTTTCACACTCGGAAGTACGGTGAGGACGTGTAACCAATAACTATGGCGTATGCGTGAGAGGGGCAACGTATAATTCTGAAGAGTCTGACTACTACGGCTTGTTAGATGAGATATTAGAGCTTGAGTATTATGGCACCAAACGGTGTTCGACTATTTTAGTTTTCAAATGTACATGGTTTGATAACAAAAACGGTGTAATAGTTAACAAAAATAATCTGGTTGATGTGAAATATAAGTCCCGGCTTCCAACTGACGATCCATTTATCTTGGCGTCACAAGCAGAACAAGTGTTTTATACATCATACCCTGCCACAAATGGTGATACAAAAGATATATGGGCAGTTGTCAAGACAAAATTTCGACAGGTATATGAAGTCACCGGCTCACCGCTCCTGAATTTGGTGAAAATACAGAAGAACATGGGTTCCTTTAGTATGATGAACGTTTGACTTTTCAAATGAAGTAACTAGGAGTGAACATATGTCCTTTTTCGTGGGGGTCATACCGGCCCTGGTAGTAGTAGTCGTGGGGGTATGGGTGATCCTATGGGTGATATGGCAGGGTTAATCCATCAGCATAGATTCGAGCAGCACTTAGACTCGATCGACGACCATGGGATGATGGTTACAATCATGATGACAGTGAAAATAAGGATAACGTAGACCATCCCTCTCAGTGCGATTCGACATGTGGAGACGTAGCTCGTGATACCTCTCGAAGGAAGACAATATCCCGAATTTGTGACAAGTATGTCTTTCATTTTAACACTTTAATCTTTATTGTTTAATAATATTATAAATATATTTGGTTATGTTATTTTGTAGGTTTGCTTCAAATGAAGTCCACAAAAGTATTTATTTATACTACGTCAGTTTTTACGTTGACCTTGGGACACATATAAAAAGGTCCCGAAGGATGAACTTGCCAATATGTATAAGCGATTTAAGGTAATTTAATAATTATATATTTGTACATCTTGTGCTTATTTGTTTTAACTTTATATGTTTAAATTTACAATTTATTTTACAGACCCGTTTCAACTGGGAACAGAATCTGAGCAAGATGTTTATGAGGGATTTCATAACGTGCTAAAGGGACGTTATAGAGATATCATGAGTACTTTGAGAAAACAATCTACACAAAAAGCTACCACAGCTGGACATGTTATTCAACCAGGAAATTTCAAGGACATCAATATAATTCGTAACTTTCCGCCCGATTTGGTAGCTCATAGCGTATGACAGGACTTGTGTGATGTAAGCAAGTTAATAGATTCTTATATTTTTATATTTATTGTTTTACATAACATAATTTTATTTTTTATAGATATGGAGCACTGATGACCGGCAAAAGAAGTCTGAAATCGCGGCACGCAACCGCGCGAGTGCTGATGGTAGTGGCAAAACTTCTCGACACTGTAACACCCCGAAATTCTATTTAAAAGATAATGAAAGGAAGGTACCTAGAAGGAAGAGATAAAGGATACAAGTTGAAGGGGGTAAAGTGTACAAAGTACAAAACTTTAAAATTATATTAATAAAATGGGTATGGCCACCCACTTTAAAGCATATCTGCTTTCTGTTCTCGGTCAAAAAGAAGAAGAAGAAAGGGGTGCCGGTTTTAGAGAAGAAGAAGGAAGGAAAAGCTGCAAAAGGTTAGTTTCTTGGGTTTATGTTCGGTTTTAGCTTAGTTTGCAGCTTGTAACCGAAGTTCTCGGTGTTTTAGAAGGTTGTTCTCGGGATTTTTGAGGCTGAAATCGCAAGTGGAGGTGTTTGGTTTGAAGAGCTGCTTCAAGGTGAGTTTCTAGAACCCCTTTTTACTGGTTTAAGGTTTTGGGGCTGTTATGCATACCGGGCAGAAGGTTTCTAAACCAAACCGTGAGTTTCAGCATGATGATCGATTGTGTTCTATTGATGTATGTTTTTAGATGTTTTCCTAAGATGTGTACGATGTTTAGTTTGTTCTAAGTATGTAGTATGATAGATCTATGCTAAGGATGTGTTAGGATGATGATTGGGAGCTGGTTATAGCATAAGTTACGTTGCAGGTTAGATAGTTCATCCGCATTTAAATTGTGAAATTTGCATAAGTGTTTGTTCATAAGCATTTGCTACAGTGTCCGCATTTGCTACAGTGTCCGCGTTTGCTACAGTGTCATCCGCATTTGTTTGGACACGGATATTTTCTGAAGACTTTCATCCGCATTGTTCATCCGCATTTGCTACAGTTCCATCCACACTTGCTACAGTGTCATCAATATTTCTTTGAATACTTAGAATATTTTCTGAAGAGTATTTTCTGAAGACTTTCGTCCACATTTGTTCTTGCTCATCCGCATTTCTTTGGGGACTTAGGTTTCTTTTTCTGGAATTTTGGGAAGTAGAACTTAGTGCTAAGAAATGATGTTTCGGGGCGGTTTATGCTCATTTATATTGCGTTTGCTTTGTGTGCTGCCATGATGATGTGGTTCCATGCTATGTTTATGATGTGATGGCTTGTGAGGATGTTTATGATATGAATGTTATGGTTGTATGTATGTGTTATCTTTCTTCGTTAAACGGTTTTCAAAACGTATGTACTATGTAATAATACATGTTGTGTATTATGTTGTGACTTTACGTGGTATGATGTATGAATGAACGTAAAGTATTATGTAACGAAGTGAAAGACAATAATAATGAAAAGTGGAACGTAAAGAACGAAGGGAGTCTTTGTGACTCGAAGGGAGTCCTTGTGGCTCGAAGGGAGTCTTTGTGACTCGAAGGGAGTCCTTGTGGCTCGAAGGGAGTCTTTGTGACACGAAGGGAGTCTTTGTGACTCGAAGGGAGTCCTTGTGGATCGAAGGGAGTCTTTGTGACTAGAAGGGAGTCCTTGTGGCTCGAAGGGAGTCCTTGTGGCTCGAAGGGAGTCTTTGTGACTCGAAGGGAGTCCTTGTGGCTCGAAGGGAGTCCTTGTGACTCGAAGGGAGTCTTTGTGACTCGAAGGGAGTCCTTGTGGCTCGAAGGGAGTCTTTGTGACTCGAAGGGAGTCTTTGTGACTCGAAGGGAGTCCTTGTGGCTCGAAGGGAGTCTTTGTGACTCAAAGGGAGTTCAATCCTTGAGATTGACTTGAAGGGGATCCTTGTTGCGTACCCCGGTACTGTCAGTCTTCGGACATAAGTCGGGGGTATTGCATGAGGCAGGATCCAGATTGAAGTGAAAGATAATGATGGCTGTACGAAATGTATGAATTGAACAATGATGAAGATAATAATAATATTATCAATGTGTATGTATGATGAGTGATCGCATACATTTACGAAGGATATGTTTTAAAGAAAGTAAAGTATTTGATTTATAAAACTAGAACTCACTCAGCGTCGCTAACTTTTGTATGCATAATAGTTGGCAGGTATTTTGTTGATGCTGAGGAGTTGCAGGCATGGATGCATACGCTACTGGGAGTGTTTTGAAGGCTGGCATCCCCGTTTTGACATGTTAATGAAATATAAACAGGTGTTGTAATGTAATGAATTACATGTTTTTGTTATTAATGAAAGTTTTCAAATTCCGCTGCAAAAGTAATATGTGCTTTGAATGTTTTATGCGATGACGGTCCAGCTGTAAGCGTCCCGGGAACGGAGCCTTACAAGTTGGTATCAGAGCTAAAGTTTAAGTGAATTGGGTAAATATCTTCAAAATGAACCTAATCTTAAACTGAGAATGAGATGAAAGTGAAGGGATGCCAGTACTAGTAGCTACATGCCTGAAGGTAAAAGTTTTATGTAAAAGGGTTTTATGTAAGTTAATGTTAACCAGTATTATGTGCGCATGTTATGTGGCTTGTGTGCTTTTGTGTAGATTTAGATACTGATGTAGCCAGGATAGGAAATGCTTGGGGAATGAAGAGTAAAGTAAGTGGCTAAACACAACTGGCCACTGTGATTAAGGACTTACTATACTTGACATAACTTTAGCTATTACCTTGAATGACCGTGTTGGTGTTTGAATCTTGTAGTGTTCATAGATGGCTGGCTGTAGGTCTTCTGAGGCTTCGCGTGATAGAGGTTGTGGTGGACGTGGTGTTAGACCGCGTGTCATGAGGAGCAGAGCTAAGGCTGTTGAGACGGCTCCTGAAGAGCCAGAGTTTCGTCACCAAGACGGTGAGGACGGAAGTGCTAATTTGAGGGCCTCAGTGAAAGAGGCGGTGGTTGAGGAGGTTCATCAGGTCATGCAGACAATCTTACCGTCTATAGTGACCGAAGTTATTCGTGCTATGAGGGATGATGAGCAGAAGGAGAAGGAGGAGAATAGGAGAACCGCCCGGCGAGGGGGTGAAGCTGGAGGTTCCGGGGATATAGAGCAACCCGATACGGATATGGTTGTCTCCGATGATGATGAGGAGGCAGTGCCGGGAACTGCGAGGGGATGCAGTTATGGGGCATTCCAAAGATGAAGGCCCCCGACGTTTGATGGAAACGGAAGTGCTGCGGCTGCTCAGCGTTGGGTGAGAGAAATGTAGGCGGTGCTTGACATCAGCGAGTGCCGTGAGGATCAAAAGGTGAAGTTTGCTACCCACTCTTTTGTGGATTCAGCCTTATGCTGGTGGGACAATATTATCCAGGCTGAGGGTACCAGGGCAGTCGGGAGGATGAGGTGGAGGGAACTGAAGTGGTTGGTGATTGAGGAGTTTTGTCCTCATAGGGAGCTGGACAAAGTCGAGAGGGAGTTCCTGCAGCTGGAAGCGGGAATGATGACTCACCAACAGTACACCACGAAGTTCAACGAGATGGCAAGGCTGGTGCCAGATCAGGTGACGCCTGTGTTATTAAAAGGTATATCAAGGTCTGCCGGTAGATATCCACAGACATCTGGTCGTTGCCCGGCCAAGCACGTTTAGGTCGGCGGTCGATTTGGCAGGGAGGCTGTATGACGAGCGAGAGGCGGTGGCGGTGATGGATGAGGAGGAAGAGCAGAGTTATGTTAAGAATGGGAACAGAAGGCGGGATGATGATGATGGTGAATTTGTGGCTGGAGGTAAGATGATGAGGTTCGATGATCGGAAGACGATGTCTGAGAGGGAAGAGGTATGCAAGAAATGTGGGAAGGAGCATGCAGGAGTATGTAAGCGGGGATCGAATCTCTGTTTTCAATGCGGGAAGGAGGGCCACCTGGCGAGAGATTGTCGCACGATGAGATGTTACAGGTGTGGTGAGAGTGGGCACAGGAGCAGAGACAGCACGAAGTCAAGGGCTGAGAGCTTTGGGACAAGGCAAGGAGTTCAGAATGAGGAGAACAGAGGACGAGGGTTAGAGCATTTGCCCTTACCGGGAGGAGGCTAGAGCGGACTCCGACGCGACGTCAGGTACGTTTCTGGTAATTTAAAGTTATGCATCTATGCTTTAATTGTGGTGCTAGTAGTAGTTTCATTCATGCTGCCTTTGTGTTAATTTACACGTTATGGGTAGGAATATTGAAGAGCCATCGATGTAGAGATTGCTATGGGTGAGTCCACTAGGTTACCTATGCCCTAGAGAATTGCGCGATAGAATCGCGAGGGCGCCTGTTCCTGCTAGACTGTTCAGGACAGACTTGGGTCGATAAACCTATCCCTTCGGATGAACTGGATAGAGTTTGTGAGACAAACACCAAGTGTTGCAAAAAGATGGATTGATCAACAGTTCCCGACAAGAGTTCGGTGCAGACCTTCGGCGACGGAGTAATGATAAAGACCTCGCCTTGGAAAGGGATCATTCGAATCAGAAAGCAAGGAAAGTGGATACTGAGGCATATAGGGTCATTCTACATTGTTGCCCAGGAAGGAGAAGTGGCATACCAACTGGAGCTACCCGACGTGTTAAGTGGGATTCATCTGACATTCCATGTATCTCGTCTAAGAAAGAGCTCAATCGGTGAAGACATGATCGTACCACTAAAGGATACTAAGATAGATGAAAGATTCAACTACACGAAGTAACCGGGGACCGTTCTGATAGAAGGAAAGAAGAGCTAAAAGAAGAATGGTTTCACTCGTGTGAGTGCAGTAGAGCCCATAAGGGATCTAAGCCTACGTGTAAAATCAAGGAAGAGATGAGACAGCATTACCCATAACTGTTCGAGAAGCGACAGGTTTCGGGGACGAAACCTATATAAGGGGGGTGGACTTGTAACACCCCGAAATTCTATTTAAAAGATAACGAAAGGATAGAAGGAAGAGATAAAGGATACAAGTTGAAGGGGGTAAAGTGTACAAAGTACAAAACTTTAAAATTATATTAATAAAATGGGTATGGCCACCCATTTTAAAGCATATCTGCTTTCTGTTCTCGGTCAAAAAGAAGAAGAAAGGGGTGCCGGTTTTAGAGAAGAAGAAGGAAGGAAAAGCTGCAAAAGGTTAGTTTTTGGGTTTATGTTCGGTTTTAGCTTAGTTTGCAGCTTGTAACCGAAGTTCTCGGTGTTTTAGAAGGTTGTTCTCGGGATTTTGAGGCTGAAATCGCAAGTGAAGGTGTTTGGTTTGAAGAGCTGCTTCAAGGTGAGTTTCTAGAACCCCTTTTTACTGGTTTTAAGGTTTTGGGGCTGTTATGCATACCGGGCAGAAGGTTTCTAAACCAAACCGTGAGTTTCAGCATGATGATCGATTGTGTTCTATTGATGTATGTTTTTAGATGTTTTCCTAAGATGTGTATGATGTTTAGTTTGTTATAGATCTATGCTAAGGATGTGTTAGGATGATGATTGGGAGCTGGTTATAGCATAAGTTACGTTGCAGGTTAGATAGTTCATCCGCATTTAAACTGTGAAATTTGCATAAGTGTTTTGTTCATAAGCATTTGCTACAGTGTCCGCATTTGCTACAGTGTCCGCGTTTGCTACAGTGTCATCCGCATTTGTTTGGACACGGATATTTTCTGAAGACTTTCATCCGCATTGTTCATCCGTATTTGCTACAGTCCATCCGCACTTGCTACAGTTCCATCCGCACTTGCTACAGTGTCATCAGCATTTCTTTGAATACTTAGAATATTTTCTGAAGAGTATTTTCTGAAGACTTTCGTCCACATTTTTTCTTGCTCATCTGCATTTCTTTGGGGACTTAGGTTTCTTTTTCTGGAATTTGGGAAGTAGATCTTAGTGCTAAGAAATGATGTTTCGGGGCGGTTTATGCTCATTTATATTGCGTTTGCTTTGTGTGCTGCCATGATGATGTGGTTCCATGCTATGTTTATGATGTGATGGATTGTGAGGATGTTTATGATGTGAATGTTATGGTTGTATGTATGTGTTATCTTTATTCGTTAAACGGTTTTCAAAACGTATGTATTATGTTATAATACTTGTTGTGTATTATGTTGTGACTTTACGTGGTATGATGTATGAATGAACGTAAAGTATTATGTAACGAAGTGAAAGACAATAATAATGAAAAGTGGAACGTAAAGAACGAAGGGAGTCTTTGTGACTCGAAGGGAGTCCTTGTGGCTTGAAGGGAGTCTTTGTGACTCGAAGGGAGTCCTTGTGGCTCAAAGGGAGTCTTTGTGACACGAAGGGAGTCTTTGTGACTCGAAGGGAGTCCTTGTGGCTCGAAGGGAGTCCTTGGGGCTCGAAGGGAGTCTTTGTGACTCGAAGGGAGTCCTTGTGGCTCGAAGGGAGTCTTTGTGACTCGAAGGGAGTCTTTGTGACTCGAAGGGAGTCCTTGTGGCTCGAAGGGAGTCCTTGTGGCTCGAAGGGAGTCTTTGTGACTCGAAGGGAGTCTCTGTGACTCGAAGGGAGTCCTTGTGGCTCGAAGGGAGTCTTTGTGACTGAAGGGAGTCTTTATGACTCGAAGGGAGTCCTTGTGGCTTGAAGGGAGTCTTTGTGACTCGAAGGGAGTTCAATCCTTGAGATTGACTTGAAGGGGATCCTTGTCACGTACCCCGGTACTGTCGGTCTTCGGACATAAGTCGGGGGTATTGCATGAGGCAGGATCCAGATTGAAGTGAAAGATAATGATGACTGTACGAAATGTACGAATTGAACAATGATGAAGATAATAATAATATTATCAATGTGTATGTATGATGAGTGATCGCATACGTTTACGAATGATATGTTTTAAAGAAAGTAAAGTATTTTATTTATAAAACTAGAACTCACTCAGCGTCGCTGACTTTTTGTATGCATAATAGTTGGCAGGTATATTATTGATGCTGAGGAGTTGCAGGAATGGATGCATACGCTACTGGGAGTGTTTTGAAGGCTGGCATCCCCGTTTTGACATGTTAATGAAATATAAACAAGCGTTGTAATGTAATGAATTAACATGTTTTTGTTATTAATGAAAGTTTTCAAATTCTGCTGCAAAAGTAATATGTGCTTTGAATGTTTTATGCGATGACGGTCCAGCTGTAAACGTCCCGGGAACGGGGCCTTACAGACACACGGGCGGGTCAATAGGATATGATGAACGTCGGATTAGACTAGTAAGCTAATCATATTTATAACTTTTAGTATGTGTTTGTATTTTAATACGTATTATATTAACTATTATTTATTTTTATTTAGAAAAGGAAATTGGGTAGGGAACCTTTATTCAAAGAAATATTCCTTGATACTCACCTCACCAAAAAGTCAAAAGCAAGACTGTGGGCTGGAGAGTTTGACATCAATAACTTGGAAGGGATGGAATTTTACACCGACCGATCTAAACAAGCTTATGTAAGTTATATTTATCATTTTTAATATATTAATCGTATCAACATTTAGTGCATTAAAAATCATATTTTGATAAATTGTAGGATGATTATTTGCAAGAGATGAGAGGGGTGTATGGGCAAAGCTTTACTGAGGATGATCCCGATGTGTAGGCGCGTGTGCAAGCAGACGGTCGCACAAGCCGGGTATTTGGGATAGGATCTTCGGATCTTAATTACGTGGTGACTGGGACACCATCCTCATCTTATGGGATTGCGCCATCATATACTGAGTATCGACAATCACAACTAAAAGTGCGTTGATATTATTATTGTTGTTACTATTTTATGTAGTTCACTAACTATTATACATTTGTAGTTTGAAACTTTGCAAGCTCAAATGCAAACCATATTTGAAGAGGAGGGGAGGGCAAGGGAGGAGTTGCAACAACAAACACAACAAACCAAACTACAAGCACAACAAACTCAACAACAAATGCAACAAATGCAAGAAACATTTCAAAAACAATTGAATGATTTCATGAGTCAGTGGAAGCAATCTTCTGGTAATTAGTAGTCGTTTTGTTATCTATACTTTTGTAGTTTAAACATACTTAAATGGTGGTTGTAATTTGTATCTTTTATATTTTGTTTGTAGTAGTTGTGGTTGATTTGTAAAGCAGGTTTAGTAAATTTTTCTGCGTTTATTGGAGAAAAAAATCTGGATTTATTTGTTTTATTAATTTTTTTTAATTAAAAAATAATTGCGTTGCAAATACGTTAGAAATTTGACACATGGGTTCTTGAAAATTGTAGCAAAAGCATCGTTGTTTTAAAATACGTATTTTAATGATAATAACATCGCGTAGCAAATTTGTCGTTGTTTTAAAATACGTATTTTGACATTGCGTAGCAAATTCGTCATTTTTTAAAATACATATTTTGATATTGCGTAGCAAACTCGTCGGTTTTTTAAAATACGTATTTTGACATTACGTAGCAAATGTGTCGTTGTTTTAAAAATACGTATTTTATATTAATAATAATATTGCGTAGCAAACACGTCGTTGTTTTAAAAATACGTATTTTATATTAATAATAATATTGCGTAGCAAACGAGTTGCAATTCAATAATTAGTTAAGAATGATTAAATTAAGGTAATTAGGATAATGAGTGGGAAATATGTAACAGGTTCCTACACCCTGTTTTTGTCGCAAATATGTTGTATATTGAGTCGCAAGTGCGTCGTAAACTATTTGCCACGGGCATTTTTCCGACAAACTGTTTTTGTCGCAAATGCGTAGCAAATTTGATTTTCTTACGCATTTGCGACGGAAAAACGCGTAGCAAATTCATTTTTTTCTAGTAGTGATATAGCTAGTTTATTCGACATGTAGGCTGGCTTTGAGGATGAAACCCTATTTAAGTAGTGTGGACTAGTAGCATTCTAATAAACTCAATGATGTTTATTTGTTGGTTCTAGTAGATAATGTGAAATTTTAATTGTTTTTATTAAGAGGTGACATGTACCTTCAACATCAATGGATCGTACTTGAGAAAAATAGACTGAAATGCTCCTCAAGTTAGAAAAAAAAAATAAGTAAATTATTTAACAAAGTTAGCATAAGGACTCAATGGTTAAACAAATACAACTTCAGGACGTTTCATGTCGAGATATTTCTTTTGAACCGAAAAAGCTAAACAAGTCAAATCTCGAGTATCAAGAGCGTGATTTACTCTTATAATATGTTTTAATATTATCAGAACACGCCACTCATACTTTTCTTTTCAACTATAGAACCGTTCAAGTTGTATCTATTTATTCATTGTTGTGACTTTTTTTTATAAACGTTTAAATTTAAAAATCAAGTAACTTAAATAACATTACTCTATTTTTATTACGGATGGGAAACGAACTGTAAAACTTTATTACGAAGACAATCTTGATGACGAGAGTTGTGGATGATACTGTGGAGTCGATCATAGCTGTTGTGTTGGTGATAGCATCGGCCAAGACCTGTGACGATGAGGCAAAGACGGGCGAAAGGTGCTAATCTATGATGGGGTAGTGATTCCGACAACCTACCGGTGTTTAACGATTGCTTATTGGTGCCATTAATACTAGAGTTTTGTTATGGTTTTGTCGGATTTCACTATTTGTTTCATTTTTTATTCCAGGTAAATACTAATATTTGTGTTCTTCTTTGTCCAATCATCGATTATTATGATTGTTCATCGCCATCACACTCAGCTAAAAAACCATCATCACTGCAGGCTTCTTGATCATACATCTTTTTCATCCAATAATATAGTGTCATTTTGTTATGTTTTGAATAAGTATTAAGTTCTTATTGTTAGGCTCTGCATCAACAGAGTGATCAAATCGAAGCTTCGTGATATCATCAACATCTTCCTACTGTCTTGACCCGTTAACATCATGTCGTCAAGGTTGGTCTATCGTAAATACGTATTGTTATATGTACATTTCGATGTATAGAAAAGGTAGAGATATTTAATTTAACAAAACTCTCAAATGATTTGCTATAGATAAAACTATCTATGTTTTGATGCATAAAGGATGCATGTTGTTAATATATCTATGCTTAATGTATGCTTCCATTCATGTATTTTATCGTTAGTTACTACTGTTTAATTAATTTTTATAGTTCTAACTTCATGTTGATTATTATAGTTTGGTACAAATGTGTTAGGCAGGTTAACGTTGTGTTCCCGAGTTCATTTAAGAAGAGAAAAGAAATGAATCGAAAGGAAATCAAAAATTGTTGCGTTCCAGGTTTTTTTTTAACGAAAAAAATGAAAGGAATGTAAGAAAGTTGTGTTCTCAAGTTCATTTAAAAAGAAAAAAGAAAGTAAATGAAAGGGGCCCTAAATCTCAATTTTTGTTTGATTGGAGCCCTAAAAAAGGTTCGTATTATCACTACCATATGTGCTCCCTTCTTTTGGAGTTGGAATTAGCTAACACCATCCTTAATCTCTTATTAGGGGCATCGATTAGTTGACCATCACCATTGTTTTTTTTTTTTTTTTGTGGTTGTGAGTGATTTAGAGGTTGTTTGGTAATTTCTAAATGATTAAGTGTTGAACTAATAAGATGTCTGAACCATGAAGTACTGAACCATTAAGAGGTCTGAATCATTAAGAGGTCTGAACCATAAGAGCTAGTATATCGCTTAACTATTCAAAGACAAATGTCTAACCAACTGAGATAAGATGTCTTAACATTTCAGCATTAGACCTCTTAACCATTGTGCATTAATATAATGCTTAACCATTCAGAGGCCATTCAGACATTTGTTCGCGAAACAAACAGTCTGAACCATTAAGTGCTGAACCATTCAGACATCTGAACCATTAAAAAGCTTATTTAGATACTGCCAAACAACCCCTCGGTCTTCATTCAAGCTTTAAGGGTTTTGAGGTTAGCCTTCATTCCATTGCCAAACTTATGTGATTTTGGGTTTAAAGTTGCATTTATATATTATGGATATTGTTTCATCTTGATTTGGATTTCATGAATTTTGAAAACTGCAGTTGACTATACTCTAATAACTCTTCCTGCAGTTCATGAAGGTGTCTTGATTATGTTTTTTGAAAATTTCAGGTTACAGAGGATAATTTTTGGAGCTTTTAAGTGCTACTTTCACAAACTCAGCCTAACAATTTTAGGTTTAATCTTCATTTTCTATGCAAAACATCTTAGGTCAGTTGTTTTTATAAAGATATAATGTGTATTGCTTTGTATTTTTTATCCTTTCAATTTAGCATAGATTTGAAGTTGCTTTTTTGTTGGTGAAGATTATGGATACCGAAGAATTGAATATTATAAAATTGAGCGATGTGCTGAATCTTTGTTACTTTATGGTGTTGCAATTTTGATTGATTCCAAAGATGGGTAATACAGATTACAGAGCCAAGAAATGTGTGAAGTCAACCGTTTTGGGGATACTTTATATGTTAATACATAAATAACCCTGCTATTAATACGGACTTTCAATTATTATAACATTTATGCAGAAATTTAAGATCTTGATCTGACCACACCCTCATCAGATGAAGCTATGTGGGCATCCAATGCAATTGTCAGGTTTGAACTTTATGTGTTTATAAAACTAGAAGATTATACATATATGGCATAAAGACCATTAAATTAATCTAATGTTCATGGTTTTAGCTAAATGTTTAGTAACAGATTTTGTGTTAATTGTTATGCACTGCAGGACGTTGTTTCAGCTGGCATGCATTTACCTTATGTTATTGTGATAATTTAGTTCATACTTACATTTCGGTGTCAACAAAGAAAACATATTATATTTAGAAAATATCTTTTTCATATATGATTTAAATTGGGCATCACTGAAACGCAATTTTCTTACATATGGAAAAATTGCTTTTACAACCTAGAGTGTATGAGTATACTATACCATGGTTTTGTCTTTCATTTGTATATTAGCTAAAGAAAAATATTTTGGGCGAGTCATGATGCTCTCTGTTTTGTATAATGTACTCAACTAAATTAGTAATCACAATAACCAAAAATTCTTCGTAGTTTTAATAACCGATCAGTCTTGCTGTAGCTACATTGTTTAACGACAGATTGTTTATCAGGCAATTCAATTACTATCTGAAATGATTTACCATTTCAAATATTTTATGGCCTATATCAACTGTAACTCAGCCTAGGCTTCAGTAGTTAATATTCAACCATTAGTAGTTAATTTTAAACATTGACAACAACTCTTCTTTGATTCAATTGCAACTTCTAGCAACTATTTCCTTAATCATTGTCAACGAGCTTGAACAACAGTCGATCCTCGGATGTTAATCCAATTTTGACCATTAACTTGGAGATTTTGATGATGTGAAATTTTCTTATATGTTTTTGCAGTCTGTGATGGTGGTATTGAAGGATTTGTGGCTATATTATATGAGAGGAACAAAGAACCTCTAGCACTGAAGGCATTAACCAAGGTGTGAAAAAGAAAAGGATCTTCAATTTGGGAACAATTTTACAAGAAAAATAACTGATTTGAAGAATAAAATCCTTTGTAAAGGTACTTGATACAACTATGGCACAAAATATGCCAAACCCAAGGCTTTCAAATACTCATGCAGATTATCTTGGAAGTAGATGCAGAAAGCACTTTTTTGCTATGATGCATCCAAAATTTTGAAAAAATTTAATATTTGTGGTCTTTGATGTTAACCTATACAACAACACATAAATGATTAGTGCACTGGGTCAGGTAAATTCTCTGTTATTTTTATGAATTTGTAGGTGCGATAATCTCTTTACATATATGGGTTTTTAGGATTTCGCCGGCTTTAAAATGAATTAATTTGGTTTGCTGATTTAGAAGGTTAAGGATGAGCTAAAACGATTTTATTCTCTTTCTTATGTTATATATCATCAGACATTAGTTGTAGGTTTTTATAATTGCTTAATTTGCAACAGAAGAGGAGATGCTGGATAAGAATGTTAGATTCAACAACCATGGTAAATGTCTATTTTTTAAAATTTTTAGCACTTTTACTTGGCTGTCAAACAGCAAATTTAAACATGCAACAACAACTGTGGTTATTGATGTTAATGTAATGTGATTGTGACAGTTCCATTTGATGTATGTTAGGGACTTCACTCAAAAACTTTTGTGTGCGTGCTTTAGGAACTGTATTGTTTCACAGCTTCTAGGTATGAACCCGTGGCATACGCGCCGCAACGCGCGCGGGGATGAATAACACTATTATAATTAACTCATCCAGTGCTTATATATTACGTTGTCCTGAATTCTCAGTTTCAGCTTACTGAATTGATTAACTAAGTGATTACATGTTATAAAATCTTTCCATGAATGTTGTATCAGTTCTTGATAAGCATGCAAGAGGCCACTAAAGTTTATTTGCAAGTTAATTTACAACTAGCTTTATTTCGAGTCAGATTTTAATCATTCGAAACATTTAATTTGTTGCACTGTCATAAAGTTTCTAGATACAATTGATCTTAAATCTCCAATTACTTAGGCTAATTTGCAAGATAAGATTTTGAAGCTGATATTAAAATTCTATAGCATATAATATAGAGAACCAAAGTTTTTTTGAACCATACTATTCCTTCACAACGCGAGGTGTAAAAGTTACAGTTTTTATGAAATTTGATTTCTATTAATTGATTATACTTGTGGTTGACTTAAAGTTACGGTTTTTATGAAATTTGATTACTATTAATTGATTATAAAAATTTGGTGTTTATAAAAAAAGTTTCCACAACAATTAGACAATATTAAAACTTAAGTGATTCTTGTTTAGAAAAAAATATAAGTGGATAATTGGTTATTATTTTGGGTGGAACAATATTATATAAATAATCATATTAGGTAGTTTATAAAATACTAGGTTAGTAGTTAGTACCCCGTGTATTAATATAAAACGATTTTTTGATATATGATATGATTGATATTACGTATGAGTGTTAAAACAACGATATTATTTTTTAAACTTTTGTTTATCTTTTTTTTGTTTTTCTAAAAAAAAGTTGGTTTTTAAACAAATTGTTTCAAAATAAACCGTTATTTAAAGTATCAGTTTTAATAATTTTTTTATTATAACTTTGAAATTTAATTAATTTTGTTTCATAAGACTTTTTTTTAAAAGTCACAGGTTTTAAGATATATTGTGTGTTTTAAAAGTTTGATATTTTTTTGAAAAAGTTTCTTATTTTATAAAAAATATTTTTTTTTACAAATTGCATTTGTAGAAAGATTTTTTTCTTAATTTAATAAAAAAATACTTTTAATATGAAAAGAATTAATATCATTTGTAGTTAATGTGATATTTATTAGAAGAGAGAAGCGAAAAAATAAAATTTAAGGGCTTAAGAATTATGACAAGTGACATACAAAAACCTTTTTTATTAGTATAGATGTGCATTAACATATAAACAGTTTTCATGTGTTAAAAGAACTTCCAACACCTAAACAAATTAGCTTTTGGACTTTTATTATAAAATGCAGGTATTTAAGTGAACCGAACGTTCATGAACTGTTCGGATGAAAGTTCGTTTTTGTTCGTTAACAAAAAATATGTGTTCGTTTAATTAAATGAAGAAACATAAACAAATGTTTTGTTCGTTCGTTTATGTTCATGGACGTTTGTTTATGTTCGTTCATATATGTTCACCTATGTTCGTTCATTTACATTTGTTTATGTTCGTTTATATATATATATATATTAATAAAAGGGTTTGTTAATATATATATATATATGTATATATTAATAAAAGCTTATTATGTTATACTAGAAACCTATAAATTTAGTAAGATTTTAATTTTGACTAATACACCTAAAAGTTCCAAAATGATCATTTAAGGGTTTTTTATGTTCTTTTATATTTATTCAGTTATGTTTGTTTATTGTTGTTAATTTATGTTCGTTTATTATTGTTCATTTGTGTTCGTTTATGTCCGTGAAGTGTTCATTTAGCTTGTTAACGAACAAACGTGAACGAACATAAATATTTTTATTTTTTTGATGAGCGAAATTGAACAAAAAATCATGTTCATTATGTGTTCGTGTTCGGTAAAAGTTAAACGAACACAAACATGCTGATGTTCATGTTCGTTCGATTCATTTACAGATCTAATCAAATGACTTTAATACATTCATTTGAATGAAATACCATCCGTATCAAACAGAACAAATTTACGATGATGAATAAAAAAGTCAAAATTTATGATTGCTAGAATTTATTGTTATAATCGTGATACATATGATATGATGGTTATGTAACCGCATAACTACTCTCATCATCTCTCGTGGTCGACACCATGAGAAATGGTTATGTTGTAATCAT
The DNA here is from genome assembly GCA_025506505.1 of Flaveria sonorensis. NCBI lineage: Eukaryota > Viridiplantae > Streptophyta > Magnoliopsida > Asterales > Asteraceae > Flaveria > Flaveria sonorensis. Next base: position 7,875,466 of record CM046423.1, read on the forward strand.
GATTCTCTAACTAAAACTGATTATGTATTAAACATACACCTAATAACCATTTTGACGATTTTATAGCTTTTTTATTTTATACATATGTGTATATCCTATCTCACATAGGGTTCGTCATCATCTTTCATGGATTCAAATCCATGACTCAATTGACTAATTGAATTTGAATGAATTTACTCCACTTATATCTGCCGAGATATCCGATGATTCGAAACTCTCTTCTTCTTCCTTCACCACTTGCTGTTAATTCATAAACAAAGGTTGATTATTAGTATTAACGTTTGTTATCTGATGTAGTGATCAATATGGATTGATGTACATATTTGTCAAGTTTATGAATGGTATACATACATCGAAATTACGTTCATCTTCATCCGTGTCTTCTTCATGGTTGTTGTTGGTTGTGCAGTTCTCCCCAAACTCGTGGTGCTTAGCAAATCTTCCTCTTACTCGTGGCCGACTATCTGCGAGAGTTTTTCGACATGCATACTGTAGAAATAGCTCGATGATCACAATGGTTAGAACAATATAGGTAACTTTGAAACAATTTATTTAACTCGTATGTAATTCTAACAGTTTTAGTGGGGCGTAAATTTCTGATATGACATGAACTAAACATGAAAATTATGAGATTGGGTTTAGTTTGAACATGTTTGGTTCAGTTTTGGGTCAAACACACAATAATATTTAGCTAAACGGGTCGTCTTCGGGCTGACATCATGGGATGACCTGTTTATGCATGTTTAACTTGTGAACACGATCATTTAAAACCTTATACTTGTATTTGGTTTATCTTACCTTGATTTTCTTGTTGAAATTCCTTTCATTTCGTTTCTTGATGTATTTGTTGATCTTCTCTTTCCTTTCTTCGCTTGTGAGTTTGCTTGTAACTCTTAAGGGTTCCGAATCAAAGCTTGTGATCTCAGATGCCAACGGAGTTGTAGAACTCCCACATCCGTTCACAAGTTGTTGACTTTCATTGCTAAACGCCTTAATTTTGAAGAAACAAGAACAAATTTACAATAAAAAAGTTATGAACAAACCCACATTGTTAGAAACCATGAAATACAAAGACTACATGTTTTAGAAACATCAAATGATCTTTATAAAATTACCTCAAGATCGTTTGAGTTGAAAGAATGTGGTAGGTGATCACCGCAAAAGATTCTTGGGTTGCCTCCATGATATTCAAGGTCATGAATTTGCACCTCATTTCCTAAAAGTAAGTTCCCACCTTCGTTTGATGCGGGTAGGTTGGCATTTATCAAGGGATCGATGAAAGAGTAGGTGGAAGATAACATGTTACTCGATAGGGTGAACTCGGAAGGGGACATAGGAGATATGATGTTCTCGTCACAATTGTTTAGCAATGTTCTGGGTTTGATGATAGGTATAATACAATCATTCGAAGGGGCACGAGGGAATGAAAAGATAGTGCCATTAACTTGGTTTTGGTTTTGGAGCGAAGAGATGTCGAATTGATCTTGATTTCTAAGGGTATATTGATTGCTAGTGAAATGGGAAGTGTTTGTGAGGTCAAGAGGAGTGGCTGCGTCTCTAAACATTAAAGAGAAGTTGTTGGTAGGGGCACTATCACAGGTAATGATAGTGGTGGTGGTGGTATCCACTGGAGTCGGGCAATTAGTTATAGGTGGTTGAATGGAGGGGTTTACGACATTTGAGGTTAGCTCTTCATAACAAGGATTAGAGCTAGAAGCAACTTCAGAGTCTTGTAAGCTTTTTTGAAACAAGTCCGATTCACAAAACTCTAGTAGTTGAGCATTTAATGGGCTCGACACTTGTTCCTGAAAAGATAAAAAAAAAACTGATTCAGAGCAGACATGTTGATATAACTTTAAACACATGTTTTGTAATATAAACCTCAATAAATTGAAACGTTTTCGCAAATGTCATAAGGTGGTTGTTCATGAGCACTCAAGTTTTGTACCAAACTTTAGTCCATTTGTTCCGAGCAATAAAAAGAGAAAAAAGGTTCCGGTCAAATGGTGTGACCATATGAAAGCAAAGTGTACCAACTTAAACTCAAATTCGATAGGAATTAAGCATTTTTTATCCATTTTCAAGTGATATGAGACTATTCATGACAATCATACTTGTAGGGGTCAGATTCTATATACATATTTGTAAATATAATTCTCATTAAAGCACTTGATTTGAGAAAAGTTTGACCAACACAAGAATAACTTAGGACATGGGTATGATAAATTGGATTTTAAATATCAATAAAAAAACTCATGTATTGGTTTACCCTCCTATAAAGTTAAGAATTCAAATCTCACAATGAATAATGATATAGATTTGAAGCTCAGTTATGTATTTAGTGTTTTAAAAACAAAAAGAAATTATGTAATCATTTGTATGTATTACTATTTATAGTTTTCTCCTAAAACTAGATTTAATATAAAAAGAACGTTGTGCCAGCACTGGCCCCAACTATTATTGAGCTATGGAGAATGAGATATTGGAGTAAACGAGTTGATCACACCACTCATAAGTTACTCCATATCGACGTGTTAAAAGCTTAATTCGAGCCGAGTAAAAACACGCTTAAATTTATATTTTTGCGCATTTAATAAATGAGCTCGAGCGTAAGCCTCGCATACGCTTTGCTAAACCCACAAGAATAAAAAGGCCTGTTAAATAATATAAATATATAATACACTTAACATAATAAGTAGTGTTGTATATTAATTACAATAAAATTAACAATATAATATATATGTTATATTTTACAATCAAATATATATATATATATATATATATATATATATATATATATATATATATATATATATATTAGCTTTAGTTACCCGTGTATTACACGGAAATAGAAAAGTTAAATATTAAATAACATAAAAACATAAATAAAACCAAGTATGTTATATATTAAATAAGACATAACAACTTCGATTATAAGGTCACAAATGAACCTAAACATCCTTGTAAACTACATTTGTAGTAACATTAGTTGGTTTGCCCTCATTATATAAAGTTAAGAGTTTTAATCCATCTTTACTCTTAACTTGTGACAAGACGACATAAAGCTGACCATGCGTAAAAATAGGCTCTTTTAAGTACAAGGAGACTCTTGACAGAGATTGACCTTAACTTTTGTTTATTGTCATAATAAAATATACAGTCAAAGAAAACTGGCTTCTTTTAGACTTCAAAAGAATCCATTTGACAGGTCAAATCGTGAGCTAGATATTGAGTGGGTGTGACGATATTAGTATGAAGAAATTAAGATTTGAATAATATACACTGAAAAATTGCGTGCGATAATAAGATCAATTTCGAATTATTTTGACCATGTAATCAGATATAGGGATATAGTATTGAATCGGGTTGGATCGGTCTATGAATATTCATAATATCTCTGATTAGTTGTTGATTATTATTTATTTAATATTAACTTTAGTAAACCCGTGTATTATCCGGGTTGAAAAAATAAAATATTAAATATAATGAAAATTTATGAAGTATAAGATGATATTCTAAAATAAGCTATGATTAAAATTACGTATGAGTAATAACTATAAATAATAAAATAACGATATCAACTTTTTAACTTTTTTTCCAAAAACAGTTAAAAAATTTTTTTTCAAAACAAACCGTATTAAAAATGTAATTTTTTTAAAATTTCTTATCATAACTTCTAATTTTATTTATTTTTAGTTTATATAAAAATTTACTTTTTAAGAACACCAATTTTAAAATATTTTATATTTTAAAAAAGTTAGATGTTTTAGAAGAATTCTTATTTTATAAAAATTTATTTTCTAGAAATAACATTAATAAAAAGACATCTTTCTTAATTTATTAAAAAAATTAGTCTAAAAATAATTAAAATTATTTAATATTTCTTAATTTAGTTAATTATTTAAGAGGAGAGAGAGGAGAGAAAAGTAAACTTAGGGGGCCTAGGAATGTGACAAGTGTCCCCCTAAGTTACTCTTTTAGTATTATACTTGCTTTAGTTACCCGTGTATTACACGAAAGTATGAAGATTTAATAATTAAATAACATAAAAATAAAAATAAAATCAAGTGTGTTATATATTAAATAAGACATAATAACTTTTGATTATAAGATCACAAATGAGCAAAAACATCCTTATAAACTATATTTGTAGTAACATTAGTAGGCTTACACTCATTATCTAAAGCTAAGAGCTTCAATCTATTTTTACTCTTAACTTGTGGCGATATGATATAAAGCTGATCATACGTAAAAATAGGCTCTTTTAAGTATAAACTGACACTTGACATAGATTGACATTAACTTTTGTTTATTATCATAGCGAAATATACAGTCAAAGAAAACTATCTTCTTTTAGACTTAAAAGGAATACTTTGTACAGATCAAACCGTGAGCTAGATATTGAGTGGGTGTGAGGATATTAGTATTAAGAAATTAAGATTTGAATAATATACACTGAAAAGTTATGTGCAATAATTAGATTAATTTCGAATTATTTTGACCATGTAATCAAATATAGAGATATAATATTGAATCGGGTTGGATTGGGCTATAAATGTTCATAATATCCTTGATTAGTTGGTTATTATTATTTATTTAATATTAATTTTAGTAAACCCGTGTATTATACGGGTTGAAAAAATAAAATATTAAATATAATAAAAATTTATAAAGTATAAAAATTTAAAATGAGATATGATTAAAATTACATATGAGTAATAACTATTAGTAATAAAATAACGATCTCAATTTTTAAATTTTTGTTTCTAAACTTTTTTTCCAAAAAAAGTTAAACATTTTTTTCAAAACAAACCGTACTAAAAATGTTATTTTTAAATTTTTTTTATTATAACTCCTAGTTTTAATTATTTTTAGTTTATAAAAAATTTACTTTTTAAAAATAACAATTTTAAAATATTTTATATTTTAAAAAAAGTTAGTTTTTAGAAAAAAAGTTTAATTGTACAAAAATTGTTTTCTAACAATAACATTAATAAAAAGACATCTTCCTTAATTTATTAAAAAATTTAATCTAAAAAATAATTAAAATTATTTAATATTTCTTAATTTAGGTAATTATTTAAGAGGAGAGAGAGGCGGAAAAAATAAACTTAGGGGGCCTAGAAATATACCAAGTGTCCTCTTAAATTACTCTTTTAGTATTATACTAGCTTTAGTAAACCCATGTATTACACGGGTTGAATAAATAAAATATTAATATAATAAAAATTAATAATTATAAAATAATATTTTAAGATATGATATGACTGAAATTACATATGAGAAATGACTATAATAATAAAACAGTGATATTAACTTTTTAAAATTTTGTTTTTAAATTTTTTTCCAAAAAAATAAACATTTTGTTCTAAAACAAACCATATAAAATGTCATTTTTAAAATTTTCTTACTATAACTCCCAAATTTGATTTTTTTGGTTTTTAAAAATTGATTTTTAAAAGTACCAATTTTAAATATTTCGTATTTTTAAAAAAGTTTTATACTTTAGAAAAATTTGTTATTTATAAAAAATCTATTTATTTAGATATAACATTAATGAATAGATTTTTTTCTTAATTTGTTAAATCTAAAAAAAGTATTAAATAATATTATTAATAATTAAGGTAATTATTTAATAAGAGAGATGCGGGAAAATTTTGGTAAGGATGATTATGTTGCTGCCACGTGTCATCTCAAGTTACTCTTATATTAGAGTATGAAGATGAAGATGTATATATATGTGTGTGTGTTATATTTAAAATTAGAATATATATACATATATATATATATATATATATATGTGTATATAAATTATGTATTTATACAAAAATAATTATTTAATTTAATAAATAAAAACAACACGAACCAAATTGAGCCTGAGCCTGAGCCTGAGTATTTCATTAAAGTTTGAAACAAGTTGAGCTCGAACTTTAACTCAATGTCAGATTGACTCATTTACAACCCTAGTTAATGACGAACCACAATTACCACAAACGGCCACCTGGCGTCCATACGTGACCTAACATCAAGTTGAAAAACCGGTCACACAACCTTGATCGAATAAGCACGAAGATTCACTCATGGAAATGCAAACACCTATTGATAGTTCCTTAGGGTCGTCATTGTCTTAAAGACCCATATTTCAAAATGGGGCATTTGTCAACGATAAAATTCACAGCATTTGAATCTTGTGCACTAAAATGACCCGCAGAAAACTAACTGCCACTCAAAACCAAATGCTTTGGGTCTCAATCTCAGGGAATCAAACAACTATATAGGTCTACTTAAACATCACGTGGGTGGCCATATTCTTCAAGTCATTGAAAGCCTACTTAAAAGCGCGATTGGAACATCAAAAGTGATTGTTATGATGGTGAAGTTATTTGAATAATTGAAAGCACGCTTGGGTTTCTTTTGGCGTCGAGAATCAAATCTAAGATAAGGATGAAAAAGGAGCCGGAATGGAATGTAATCAAGTTCGTGTTATCTTCCCTCGTTTACAACTTGACATGAACTTGTACCCCGAGCGGCCGAGCCCACATAATGAAACAGTAGACAACCAAGTGAAAGGGAAAATGTGAAAATCAAACAATATATTATACTACATTTGCCATTTGTCTTTATGTAACACATTTGGATTATTTAACTATTATGTTTACTGATAAACTGGTATAACATAAAAGTAAAAGTAAAAGATGATGTGAAAAAACTTTTCTTGTATTGAAATAATTACAATGATTCTTTATACTGTTCGCCACACTTTTTACAATTGGCATTAACCTTTGATGGTTGTGCCCTAGGCCTTATAAAAGTAAAAGGTGCAAAGCTTCCCTAAATTGAAACAAACAATTAAAATTTACATGTTATTCCACACGCGCAACATAATAAAAAGCAGTATCTACCATGAGAGGTTGGTCGGGTGGCGGAGCCATGTCATGAAACATTGTTTTGGCCTTCAAACAACAAACACAATTAGGGTTTTCAAAAGGAAACGACAGTTAGCCTAAAGGAAGAAAGCAACATAAACGCGTAGGTTGTCGGGAAGTTATGTTCTTGGCGTACACAAACCCGTCGAAGGAAGATGAACTTCCATGAGAAGTTTTCTAGGTGGAAACTAACAAAATTGTTTCAAACAGATACTAGAAAGATGGAATTGAAAGATAGTTATGTAAGGATGTTTGTATATACATATGGTATAATTATAGGATGTGTGCACGTTATTCTCGTTGTTCTGTTACATCACGGAGTCATAGGTATAGGTTGACCATGTTTTGCATTACACATGTTTTTCTATTAGCTCACATAGTACCTGCAAATCAGTTAGTATAGGCTTATAGTTTTCTTAATCTTTTAATTAAAAATACTAATCACTCAATCAAGCGAACAATAATGGTATTTATCAAATACCATTAGGCTTAGAGCCTTAATCAGAAGCTTTAGGCTAAAGCTTTTGTCGGGCCACCTTACGAAACCTTGTTTAAGAAAGCTGAATCACATGTGGATGAAAACTAAATGAATCTAACTCTAGTTACTCAAATTCATCAAAAAACTTGATAATAATTTATACTAATCGGGAAGTATTCTATTAAGAACCACATATGAAAAAAACTATTAATAGCTGCATAAGCAATGCACATAATACCTTAATAAAAATGATAATACTGAAAGATGACGGTTTTATTCTATCTTTTCATCTATTTTTTTCATTTTATTACCTTTCTCCTTAATTTTTTTAGAAAAACTATAAAATGTTCATATATACAATACAATGTAGGTGCATATATGCACATTATTAAAAGACCATATTGTATTTTTTTTAAAAGTTATCTTAAAAATAGTAAAATTACAAGCATCTTGACATATTTATATAATAAATAATACAAGGGTTAAAGTGATTATTTGTGTTTCTTTACAAATTTATGGTTCTCAGTTGAATCTCCCTCTATACTAATAATTTAATAGATGCCGTAAGTACGAACTTTTATTTTTGTTGCCATTGGCAATTCCGCTCGCTTAATCATCGTATATGTACGATTGATTTTCACCCACGTATTATTATTGTGAACAAAATAAATAAAGTCTCTTCCTTGTAAGCAAAATCGAGCCACGTCTAACGTAAATTAAAGTAAACATATATTGATTACTAGGTTAGTACCCGTGTATTACACGGATTGAATAAATAAAATACTAAATTATTAGTAATAAAAATTTATGAATTATAAAACCATGTTTAAAGATAAAATATGATTATAATTGCATATGAATAACTATTTTAAGTAAATAAACAATAATATATTTTTCTTAAACTTTTATTTTATAAAAAAATGTTGGTTTTAAATATTTTGTTTTAAGAAAAATAAATTTAAAAAAAAAGTTTGTTGTATTCTGTATTTTATAAAAATTTTATTTTTTAAAAGTATGTTTTTATAAAAAAAGGTTTTAATTTATTAAATTATATAATTTTTTATTTAAAAATAGTATGAGTAATATTATTAGTATTCAGTATTATTAATAGTAATAAAAAGAAAGTAGGAAGTTAGAATGATAAACTTATAATTGTATCAAGTCTTATTTAAATTTTCTTTGTTATACATAAATAGATATATAGATAAATAGATAGGCTAGAAAACCATTTATTAAACGGATTATAGCTAATAATAAACACAAAAAGTTAAAATACGATATTTTAATATAAGATATGATTAAAATTATATATACGTAATAGTTCAAAAATAAAACAATTATACTATTTTTAACTCACTTATCTAAATAGTTTCATTTTTAAACATTCGTTTTAAGATTTAATAAAACTACTTTTAGAAAATTTAATACTTTTTATAATTTTTTTAAAAATGATGGATTTAAAAATTTTGTTTAAAAAAGGTTTAGTGTTTTAGTAAATTTTATATTATATAAAATTTTTAATTTTTATTATTTATATTTTAATAAAAATATGTGATTTTTAATTTATTTAATAAAATTTAATTTTAAAAACATAACTTGATTTTTAAAAAATCTAGATAAAAGAGAGAAATGTATCAATTAATAAAATTGAATTTTATTAGGAGAGAGAAATTAGTTTGAATGTTTAAATTAGGGGTGTGAATTTCTAACACGACCCGAAAGCACGACAAAAACTTAACACGAAATTTGTTGGTTTGAGTTTACTATAAACGGGTTCGGGTCAGGTTCGGGTCGAATCTGTGAACCCGCTTATCTAAACAGGTCGGGTTCGGGTTCAACCCAACAGGTTGGCGTGTTGACTTGTTCGACCCATTTTTATTTATTTATTTTATTTTATATATTTTGTGTCAAAAATTAAGTTTATTATGTGTTTTATTTAGAAATTTAGAATTTAAAATAGAAATTAGCATAAGATTTCATCACTAAAATATAATTGTTTTATATTAATTAGTATTTTTTGTTGTAAAATAATAATTTTAAAGTATTAATATGTGAAAACAATATAATAAATAAAACATTTGGTTCAATCGGGTCGTGTTCGTGTCAACCCGTAAATTTTCGTGTCGTGTTCAGGTTGACACTTATGGCATAATTTTCAGGTTCGGGTCGTGTTCGGGTTCGGGTAAAATTTTCGGTTTCGAGTCGGGTTGGACCCGACAACCCAAAAACACGACCCGTTTAGCACCCTTAGTTTAAATTACTATGATATATTTTTGAGGAAAATTGAAATGAGAATGTTTAAAAAAATAACAAGTGTCAAAACAATTGTTTAAGAGAATGACAAGTGGTAAAAAAACTATGTTTATTAAATTCTATATATTTTATTTATTTAACCCATGTAGGGTTACTAAAGCTTATGATTAAACAAAAAAATTTGCTCATTTACTAAAAATAAAAAAGCTTCTTTTAATACACGTATCAGAGTAATATTACATATTATATAGTCCTTAAATATTTGATACTTTGATAATTTGATAAATATATTATAATTAGATCAATTAATTATACAGTTGAAAACTAATTTTGGTGAGTCAAAAACTTCATAAAATAAAAATCCACTAAATTAAAGGAGATTATTTTAGGAAGCAATATAGAAACAGAGTAAGTAATAATACCGTAGGAGTTGAATTAATATATGGTTAAATGAAATTTTTAAGACATAACATAAATGGTTAAATGAAAGCTATAATTTATAATTTAAATCAGTATGTGAGTATGGTAATATATTTAAGTAAAATATCTATCTGTATGGTAAGTAAATGAAAACTTTAAATTGTAATTTAAATTAGTATGTTAGTATGATAATATATTTAAGTAAAATGTAATCAGTATGGTAAGTAAGATGTCTGTAAATATGGTAAATTTAATATATTAAAAAACTGAAATAAATTACAGTATGATCAAGTTTTAAGCGGGATTGAAAATAAAAATGGTGTAAGAGTGTGCCACGTGTCAAATTGATGGTTTAAGAGAATGTCATGTGCCTTCAAAAACTTTGTTTTATTAGAGTCTATAGATTCTAGTTAATTGTCATGGTAATAGAATACCGGCGTCGTTTACATAAATTGTCAATATTGATTATTATCGAGTTACAGTTAGTCTAATAGAGTTTGTCGTGACTTGATTTAATGACAATCTATTGTATCTAATAAAAGAAGGTCACTTTTAACAATTGTCATTCTCTAAACCCATATTTTTGCCACTTGTCATTCTTATAGACATCTTTAAATTATTTTCCCTCCAAAAAGGTATTCTAGTAATTTAAACATTCAAACTAATTTCTCTCTCTTATTAAAAATTAATTTTATTAATTGCTACATTTCTCTCTCTTATTTAGATTTTTTAAAATCAAACTATCATTTTAAAAATAGATTTTATTAAGTAAATTAAAAATCACATTTTTTTATTAAAATATAAATAATAAAAAATTATATAATATAAAATTTTCTAAAACACTAAACCTTTTTGAAACAAAATATATTTTAAATCGGTCCTTTATTAAACTTTATAAAAAAGATGAACTTTTCTAATAGCAGTCTTATTAAAACAACCAGAATAATTATAAAACAGAGTTTTTAATAAACAAGATTTTTATATTAAATAAATTTTTATATAAAATCTTAAAATGAATGTTTGAAAATGAAACTATTTGGATTTTTTAAAATCAAACTGTTATTTTTAAAAAAGATTTTATTAAGTAAACTAAAAATCACATTTTTTATTAAAATATAAATAATAAAAAATTATATAATATAAAATTTTCTAAAACACTAAACATTTTTGAAAAAAAATATTTTTTAAATCGGTCCTTTATTAAACTTTATAAAAAAATGAACTTTTCTGATAGCAGTCTTATTAAAACAACCAGAATAATTATAAAACAGAGTTTTTAATAAACAAGATTTTTATATTAAATAAATTTTTTATATAAAATCTTAAAATGAATGTTTACAAATGAAACTATTTAGATAAGAGAGTTAAAAAATAGTATAATTATTTTAGTTCTTGAACTATTACATATATATAATTTTAATCATATTTTATATTAAAATATCATACTGTAACTTTTCGTGTTTATTACTAATTACTAATTTTAACACTTGTCATTCTCTAAAACCCATATTTTTGCCATTTGTCATTCTTATAGACATCCTCAAATTATTTTCCCTCCAAAAGGGTATTATGATAATTTAAACACTCAAACTAATTTTTCTCTCTTATTAAAAATTAATTTTATTAATTGCTACATTTCTCTCTCTTATTTAGATTTTTTAAAATCAAACTATCATTTTAAAAATAGATTTTAGTAAGTAAATTAAAAATCATATTTTTTATTAAAATATAAATAATAAAAAATTATATAATATAAAATTTTCTAAAACACTAAACCTTTTTGAAACAAAATATATTTTAAATCGGTTCTTTATTAAACTTTATAAAAAATGAACTTTTCTAATAGCAGTCTTATTAAAACCACCAGAATAATTATAAAACAGAGTTTTTAATAAACAAGATTTTTATATTAAATAAATTTTTTATATAAAATCTTAAAATAAATGTTTAAAAATGAAACTATTTAGATAAGAGGGTTAAAAAAATAGTATAATTATTTTAGTTCTTGAACTATTATGTATATATAATTTTAATCATATTTTATATTAAAATATCATACTGTAACTTTTCGTGTTTATTACTAATTATAATCCTTATATTAAATGTGACTATCTATCTATCTGGTTGTCTATCTATCTAAGAAAAATTAAGATAAGACGTGTCACAATTATAAGTCTCATCATACTAATTTTCTTATATATCTCTATTATTAATAATAATATCGAATACTAATAATATTATTCATACCATTTTCAAACTAAAAATGTATAATTTAATAAAAAAACCTGTTTTAATTAAAAATATAGTTTTAAAAAATAAGAGTTTTATAAAATACAAAATAGAATGAGCTTTTTTTTAAAGAAAATTCATTTTTCTTAAAACAAAATATTTAAAAACCATAATTTTTTTATAAAACAAAAGTTTAAAAAATATATTTTTGTTTATTTACTTAAAATAACTATTTATATGTAATTACAATTATATTTTATCTTCAAACATAATTTTATAATTCATAAATTTTAATTACTAATTATTTAATATTTTATTCGTTCGATCCGTGTAATACACGGATACTAAACTAGTTAGAAAATAAATGCAAGCTTCACCAAACTGATTTTGACGTTTTAATGCGGAGGAGGTTTGATTGATTCCCAATCCAAAGGTGGTAAGTGTCATGACTCGTGCCAAAACTGGAATCAAGGTCCCACCGCATCATATTATTAGATATTAAGATTTATTGTATTAACACACAGTCCTAAATAGATTTTTATAGTTTATTGCGGTCTCTATTAATTGTAACGTAACTATTTAATGATTTTATTCAGTATTTATCATTTGACATGGTATCAGAGTTTTGAGATTCCCGTTACATTTTCTCGTTTTTTCTTCTTCGAGTTTTATGGTTTTGTGAAATACAACATCATTCGGTTAAAGACTCGAGCTACTTATCCAAATCTATTTTTAGATATCCTTAGGTCTCATCGTCGCCACCAACAAAACTGCCTAGCCCGTTCGTCTAATAAAGTTGCCACTTTTTTTTTTTCTTTTCTTTATTTATCAGTGTCTTAGCCGTTACAAGGACCACGGTCCAAGGCTACCGATCTCAAATCGAGAATGGTGATCTAGAATGTTAACCAACAAGGCACGAGGCACAAACTTGTACTGGTCTTGTTCTTTATTAGTAGTCCTCTAGCAACAATGACGGAGGATAGTGGGGGCTGGGGGGCACTTTTTTCCGTCGGTAGTGTTAAATATTAGTCCTTTAGCGTAAATTTTTTGCCAGGTGGTGTAAATTTTATATAAATATCGAGTTCGCTCCCCTTAAAAAATTTAATTTCGCCCCCGCCCTCCTTACGGAGATGTTCAAGCTTCGCCGCTGTCTAACATGACCTTTTGTTGTCATTTCCTTTGGAGCATTAAAGTTCATGTGGCCTAGTCTTTCATACCCTCTCCATAGAATATCTTTCGTATATTTGAGAAGACTGCTTTGACTTTCAACTCTTAAAGTCCAATTGAGCAAGTTACAAGATTATATAAAATTTGAAATGTTTGGGTGTCATTTAATTGGGCAATGAGGGTGGCAAGAAAAAAACAAGAAATTTTATAAAAATTTGAATGTGTAGGTTAAGTTTTTTAAAAAAATTAATGTATCGATGTTCTAGTTTTTTTTTTTTATTTTATTTTCATCCCTTTTGGGACCATTCACCCTTCTCCCAACCAAACATAGGTAGAAGCTCTCATTCCCATACACAACGACAATTTCAGGCAAAATGAAAAGTTTATAGGTGATTTAATATCAACGAAATCTCTCCGTTTAATCTTTTAGTAACCTATTCTTTTGTAGTGCATCCTTCATTGAAAGACTAGGCGGTTGAAAGACTCGCACCTTAACAAAACCTTTAGGTTGGGTTTGATTAATTTTTTTTTTTTTTTTGGAATTATGGGTCTTGTCTCTTGATTTACAGATCTAAAAGACCGTCGCCAAACCACTGTCAGTGCTTGTTACGTATTACACATAATAATAAAAAAAAGGCTATAAATGTTATGTTGCATATGACGTAAAGAAAAGGTAAACCGGATTTTAATAATCCAAACTATTACTCACTGGTCGGTAATAATTAATACTATTTATTTAGCCGGTAACAATCTTAATTTTTATTTTTATTACTAACAACAGTCCTAGTAACAAATTATAAATATTTATGCTTGATTTGCACTCGATTTCGTTTACACTAACAACTATAAATGAAATGAAAAACAAACAAGCTAAATTAAGCCTAAAATAAATATAAATCAACTGTAAATATGTGATACTTATATTATTGTGATTGTTATTGGTAATAAAAGTGATAGTTGGAAGTGTTACTGGTTAAATTAATAGTATAAATTATTATCAATCAATAAATAATAGTTTGTATACTTGGGTCGAACGTATTTAAAGGTAGATCTTTTTTTGTAAGAAGAGAATATTAAGGATTGCAAAATCCAAAGTGTAAATACGAATAACATGGCTATTGGAAGATACTTTCCAACTCGACTACAACTTCAACTTCTTTACTCTAAATATTTACTTATGTATGGAAAAACAAATCACCCAAAACATTGCAACCATAATCGCAAATTTCCCTAACTTTCAATAAGTTGCAGTGAGGCGTTACATAACTTCTAGACCTCTCCACAACCCGTTCTGGTTGTTCTAATAACGATATATGTTGGTTTGTTTTCTTATCTTTCAAGCTCCATGGTACCAACTTGTATCGAACCCCCATGCGAGACATCGAAGGAAGTAACTCTTAACATCCTCATATAAAATGTAATATTTTTCACATGTTTTCTCGAGTGTAGTAGGATTTTCCAGCCCTAGAATTACATGGCTATCAGGTTGATCATTGACTATTTATTTGTTGATAGAGATAAACGTTGATAATTGAGATATTAAGTGATTTAAAGCTAGGTCTGGAAAATCGGTCTTTTGCTTGTTGAGCAAGTTTTGTCGCCTTTACCATTGGCGGATTCAAGATTTTTGTCAGTGGGGACAAAATTCAGGTTGGTTAAAACTATTTAATTAAAACAAGTTGATAACACAGGTCAAGACAATTACATAATAGAGAAGATTACGGTACAAAGTGTTGTTTCTGTGCGAAGCGTACAAAGTTCTAACGTAAGAATGAATGTTACGGGAGGAATTATAACACAAATGTATAAATTAATCATGCAAGAGTTGAAATTATGACGCAAATATGGACTTATCACGGAAGAAAGTATTCTCGCGTGATAATTCCATATTTGCATGATAATACCGCGCGAGTGTAATCCACATTGCGCACTTATTACTTGTTTTTGCGTGATAATTCCACCCCAAACTTCGTACCCTTTGCACGAAAAAGACACTTTGTGTAGTAACCGTCCCCTACATTAAAAACATACATAAACTTATGAACACCAAGTTAAATTCAAGTATCTACATTCACCCCTCAAATCCCTACATATCTCAATTATTCTATTGAATTCAGTAAATTCCATTGAATTTGAATAACCAAACTGAATAAGTAAAATATTTTAAAACTGAAAACCAAATTGAAAACCAAATTCAAACTTGAATATAGTTAGGATTCAAACGAAAACCTAATTCACAATTCGATTTGTTTTTCCGGATTACGTATACGCTTCATGAGGACCCACAACTAAGTGTTCACAAATCCTAAAATCTGTAAACAAAGTATAGAACATAATTTTGATAAGTTTTACTGAAACGAAATTAAGGTTGAATTGGCCCATATGCCTATCAGGCCCATTTTGATAAACAGAGGCCCGACATACAATCACAATTCGCAAACCCTAGATTATCATGACGGCTATAAGTACACAGAAGCAATGTAAACCACGAAGCCCTAATTTGATATTTGCATTTCATAGGTCTCAATTCTCGTGTTGAATACTTGTTAATTGTATCGATTATGATTTACGCATACGCAATTTGCTTTTCTCCGATTTGCCAAACAGAAACCCTAATTTTTACCCCCTTTTAGCATCTGATGAATTTGATATATGAGTTTGATTATTGTATCACCAGACATTAGTCAGATATCTGCTGCATACCCATGGTTGATATCGTTACTTGTCTGGAAGATGAACTGAACCTATCGTTACAGATATGTTGCTCTTCATGCTCACATCTGTTCCATTTAGGCTCCACATAATTAATCCTGTATTATTATTATTATTATTGTTATTATTATCAGTGTCTGTATGCAATTCATGTTTTTGAATATTTTACCAGACTAGTCAAGTATCTTTTTAATCTTTTGTTTTACAGTTTCAATTTCCACATTTGTTGAATTTGTTTTGGTATAAAAGTTAATAAATTTCAAGTATTTGGTTGTTCTTGAACATATCTGTGGCATTGTATAAAGTGATGATTAACTCAATAACAGGGTTGTGATTTTGTGGGATAATACATGGAAACTTTTTTTATTAAATAAAAACTGAACCTTAAAGTCTATACAATGAATCACTTTTAACCTTGATTATTAAGAAATTAAACCTTACCACTCTTACATAGTTGGAATGACTGAATAAATAGTTAGAAACATTTTAATACCTTGAACACCAGTTGTTAAAAAATCTTTGTGATTCACATAAGACTCTCATAGTTCTAAAAGACCAAAATACTTTTATAACGAGGCTAGATTGATTATTTTAGTTGAAAATGACTTTTGATAAAAAAATATTTATTAATTTATGATTTTTCAAAATAAGTTTCCAAAGAATGTTTGGATTAACTAATAAAATAAAAAGTTGTAAAATTATAAAAAATCATGTACTTTTAAAAATGAGACAAAATTAATAAAAGGCAGTAAAAAGATATAATAGAAAATCAATCTAAAAGAAGTTTTTAAAAGTTAATGAGTAACTGTATTACTTTTCAAAACTTTGTTTTACCCTATATAAAAATATAACGGCAAATTAGATTTTAATAATCTAAACTATTATCTATTGGCCGATAATAATATTATATTAATTTGGCTGGTAATACTTCAGCTGTTACTCTTATTACTAACAAATACCCAATGATATAATTGTTATTTTTTTACGTTTGATTTGTACGCGATTCTGATAGCAATAATAATTATGAACAAAATGAATAAACATACAAGTTAAGCCTAAAATAAATTCAATCAAGCATAAAAATTTAAAATTTTGTCATTGAGAAAGTTCTTGGTAACAAATGTGAAAGTTTGAAGTGTTAATGGTCAAATTAATAGTATGTATTGCTAGAGATAGATCTCTTATATAGGTTTAGATGATATATATCATTCTTGTAATCATAATTGTAATTATTGTTCTTAATAATATAAAATGAATATATTTGATTATAATTGTGTTTATGAACTAAATAAATTTATTTGCTTCATATATTCATCTATGATATACGATTTCAGAATATATGTGTGAATGTACAGGAAACATTAAACACTGTCAATTTGGAAAATTGACCAAGTGTTGGAACAACTGCGGATGAATAAAGTGTTCTTCCGTAGATGTTCTCAGGAACATAACTGAACAATGTACATCCGTGGATCTCATACGTAAGAACAACTTCAGCTGAACAAGAACAAGCTACTGGAGGGATTGCTGCGGAAGACAGACTACCTGCGGAAGAGTAAATTCCTGCGGAAGACCAATTAACTCAGAAGTCAACATCAAGTCAACGAGTCAACGAGTCAACGTGACAGAACAACAACAACATTAATAACGATGGAAGACATATTATTCAAGCAAATATTCCACGTCACATCAACAACTTTATTCATATTAGATTTGTTGTAAATCTCAAATTCCTAAGCTGATAAACATGACATGGATTTGAATAAGTTTGATTAGCTTAATTATAGCAACAAAATAGCTAGCGATAAAACAGAATTAGATCTCTATATATATGAGATCAACAACATAAATCAATAGAGGATATAACAATAATTGAGAATCATTAGTGATCATTATCTGAATCATTGTATTCAAGATTAGCAACCTCAATAGTAACAAGAAAGCATTCAATCAACATTCTTGAGTTCTCTCAGTTTGATAATTCTTATTTTATTTGTTTGATTGATTGATTTTATTATTGTTAATAGATTAAACACCAAGTATTGATAATTCCGCGATCAATACTTGTTCAAATCAATTCTGATAATTCCTGAACGATCTTAGGATACACATGTATTATTTTCAGCCAATAGTTAATAATTTGGATTATTAAAATTTAATTTGCCAAATATAATTGAAAAGTTCTTTTGGGATTGCAAAATAACTTTTTTAACTTATTAGCTTCTCAAAAGTTAATAAGTCAAAAGTGTTTGAAAATAAGCAATCTTAAACACCCACATAAGAGAATAATCTAAAAGAGTTAGTATAGAGACTAAACCGTTATAAAATGTGAACCTCGGGCCCTAATATGTTAAAAGATTTTTTTGGAATGAAATAGTTAAACGGATCAAGTCTTAGGGATCATTAATGTAATTACTCTAAAACTAAATTAACAAGCAATTAACATATTGTTTAAAACAAACCTATTACCTATCTTTAGACTTCTTTCTAGTCTCCCCTTCAAACTTTTACAAGTATACAAACTAAAATTAAACTTTCACATTGCATGAACACCATCACCTGAATTTGCAAAGAGTGTCTAAGTTCTCTTTCATTTTCATATTTTAGATTGTATATCACACCAATGCACCCTATCATCACCATCATGATAGTTGCAATCATGTTTGCATTTTCATCTTCCTTAGCATTCTTTAACATTAATAAAAAAAACCTTCTTTGCTTGCTTTTTAATAAAACCTTTCAAGCAAATCACTTGCTTTATTTCTTCTACACATTCAACAATTCCACTGCCAACAAGTTTTCTTCTATTTTTTTCTTTCACGTGAACAACATACTCAGCTTTTTATGTTGACCTCCCTTTCTAAAATCTTTTTCTAGTTTGCTTAACACAAACATGCAATACAGGTTTTTTATTTTTATTTCATTCGTGTTTGCCTCGGCAAAAGAAACTCAAAACAAACTCCTTTGTTTTGATCACAACACGGGTGCCTTCAATCTTGAATCCACCTCATAAATTATTTTGGTCTGGCTTCACACTATTTGAACACCTTAGCTTTTTTGCACCAACATGAATCACTCATGTTTAGACTATAGACCGGCTCATTACACGCACCTCAAGTCACTTTGTTTCATGCTAACCAATTGCACTTGTTGGAATCAAGTATCTTTCTTGTTTAATCGGTCATTGATTATCAAATTTGCTTCACACAATTACTGTGTTGTTTCACACAACATCTGTTCTGACTCCTATGATGATTGCAACTGGGTTCGTGTCTTAAAAACTTTTTCGTCTTCTATTTGTCTATGTCAAACAGATTGTTCAAACCTAGATCAGTTCATCATAGCTTAAATAGCTTCTTCTCAAACCAGTATCACATATTTATCTTAGATTTCTTGAATGTCTTTATAGCCTTTGAAGCTTAAATCATTTTTTTTATTTTTTGCAGCCACCTGACCTATCTTTAAATTGATTTGTCACACATTAGTCTTTCATGTTTTGATTGCTTCTTGCAGTAAGCTATCACTGCTCTTTGATTACACCCTCACAAGAGCCTTCATATTTGATTTTTCACAGCCGGGATGTTGCTTTAACAACCCTTGATTGCCGCAACTCTTTTTCTCGTTTTAGTAACAAAATGAAGACAAATGGCAACCCACCACTGATCTTATTATTGATATGGTCGATGAACACACGAACAAACTCTTGTGATTTTTTTGAGAAATCAGGCCCATGCCTTCATTTGTTTTTTATAATGCTATTGAAAAATATATTACTTTAATACTTCTATATTTGTCAACTTAATATATAAATGGTTTTAAGTAAAAATAGTTATTTATCTTAGTGAAGTATTCTTGTCAATATACACTTTCATAATAGATTTGGTACAAGTTCAAATAAATTGTGATAACATTGTAATGCGCTTTGTAACAAGTTGATTGGGTAGCTTAAAAAACTTATCCATCATCTACCTTCTAGTGACTTTATCATTCTAACACATTCGTGTCTCAATAGGAGCGTGTAATGTGTAAATATGAACCGACGTGAATTGCCTTGTTTGATCCAGACCAAGGATCATAGTAGCTCTAAGATTAGAATCGAGAACCGAACTATATGTTTGTAAAATGAGTTAGGTTGGTTTGGCCTTTGGTTTTTGGGTCGGGTTTCTCAGGTCGACTTGAATTATGCTCACCCTAAGGCCAAACCAAGATCGGACTAGCTAGAAAAGAAGACTTGTGTTGTTTTCAGGTTGGGTTATTACATAGTGATGACAAGTCGTTTTACGTGATACGTTATAAAGAATTAACGGAGTTAACAAGCAATTAACTGTGACTGTTATTAGTAACAAAATCAAAAGTTAGGATTAATACTGGTTAAATTGTTAGTTGGGATTAATATTGGGCAATAGTTAATAGTTTAGATTAATAAAATCTACTTTTTCTTGTCTTAAAAGCAACACTTTCTAGGATAAATTTATAACTTCCTATGATTTAGAGGAATAGAAAACATAACATTTTAACTGATAAGTATGTGTCATTATGTGTGCACAAGTGAAAGTTCTTGTTAAAAAGCATTTGAAACAATATAGCATTAACAATAGAGTTCAAATAAAAAATCATTGAAAATAGAAAGTGTAAGAAGGATTAAAATTTTAAAACGTGTCACAAAATTGGTAATGTTTCCCTTTTCAAGTTTCAACTTTTTCTTAAACACCTATAATTTTTACAGACAACATTAATGTTTTTTAAAACTAATATCATTAAAACAAGTATTTTTTATCTTCAAAATACATATAGTATTGATATAAAAAACAAAAAAAAAAACTCATGTTTTTTAGCTCATTGTGTAATTTCGTTGGTTATTGTGTAATTCTGTATTGACGGGGATTACATAATTACCTGATGAGAATTACACAATAAACTTGAAACGTAAAAAAGTTTATCTCTTTCAGCATTGTGTTATTCGAAAATCATAATTTTAGAAAAACACAATATGTAACACAATGGTCAAAATTAAACATTATGATCAATATTAGACACAATAGATAACACAATGGGTAGCAATAGACTTGATGATCAACATTAGATACAATGAGCTACTTGACGAGGATTACACGATAACTTGATCAGGATTTCATAATGAATTGCAAAATGCAAAAAAAATTACATTTACAACATTGTGTTATTTAAAATTATTATTTTGAAAAAAAACACAATGATCAACATTAGACACAATGATATGACTAACATTACACAATAATCTGATATTACACAATTATCTGATAGATATTCTACAATGATCTTAAATAGCATGAAAGAAATTCGTTTATCTATACATCAACATTATACGTGTTTTAAAGATAAAAAATATTTGTTTTTATGGTGTAATTTAAAAAAAATAATATTATATGTGATGAAACTTGAAAACATGGCTAAGACTAAAATATCATTGGTCTATCATTTAAAGTTTTAATTATTTATTATTATGCCACTAAATTTCTTAACCATTGGATTTAAAATTTGATGCATGGTAAGTAATCGTTCCTTTTCTTCTTATTTTTCTTCCCTTTTAAAATAATTCACCCTTAAGATTATTAACAATAATAATTTACAGCTCAAAAACTAAACGCTTATCCAATAGTGTCAACTTTTTTTTTTTTAAATGTAAATGGGTAATGAAACTGACATGAATGAAAAAATTGTAAAATAAAAACTAAAACTTAGATTGGAGTGTGCCATTTTTAGAACTAGAAATATTCCCCACGCGCGTTGCGCGGGGAATTTCGTCATGAATTTAAATATTAAAACGAATTATAAAAAATACATTATAACAATTATCACTCTAAAGCAAAACTCTAAAACATCAAACACTCAAAACGATAGAAATAACATTAGCAAATCATGAGAAAACCCAAATTCACAATCACATGAAAAAACTTATTAAAACATGAGTAGCACAAAAACTAATCAAAGATATAGAAAAAATAAATAAAAGTTTAAAACTCTTTTTATACTTATAATAAGTTTAGAAGGAAAAATAAATGTAGTTAAATTGCTTTAATAATGAGTGATTATATTTTTATGATTTAGGCAACAACAAAAAAAATTGAAAAAAAGATATTTGGGCAATGGCATTAAAAATCCTGACGACCATGTTTCTCCATCACTAAACACCACAGCCCAGTGTTCTCCATCATTCAACACCACGACCAAAACTTCACCGCTACCTTCATTCTCCCCCCCCCCCCCCCCCCCAAATCACTGACGTTTCCGTCACCATCACACTATCACGTCATTCTAACCTTCTCCATCACTCAACACAACCGATCACAGCCTGAACT